>JAHWXV010464052.1:0-10211 GCA_024586415.1 Phrixothrix hirtus | reverse complement strand
AGTCAAATAAATCGTAAACAATTGTTTCCAACGATAAAGTGCGGGAAAAGTCAAAGAATTCAATATTAATTTGTCTAAAAAGAGTGGGACATTCAAAATTGAATATAACATAATAATTCAACGATAAAAGCGGGAAAAGTAAATCTTTTCAAAAATTCAATAATACAAATTAATAATAATTATTTACAAAAATAACATAGCAATATGTGGCTATAAAGTTTATAAATGAAATATCTGCATTAAATTTAAATTAAATTGGTTTTTAAACATTTAGCAGGAATGATTTAGTAACCAATTTAAAAAAAAAAACGCAGTTACCTTAATTTATACATAATCAAAGATAAACATTATACATTTTTTCAAATTCAATACAGTATAAATTCCAACATTCATCACTTTTAGGAAAATAAGATTAATGAATTACAAAATGGACAAATTACAAAACAAAAATAGCGTTATACAGGGTGATTCATATTATGTGGGAAACATTTTAATACCGTGTTGCTGACACAGAAAATAAGAAGAAAAGTAAGTAATAACATATATGTGGAAATGCGTAGTTTTGAAGTTACAGTATATTTAATAACAAATTAAGATATTTTACAAAAACATTAACTTAAAACGGAAATAACTGTAGGAAGTGATGACTGCCAACTATCACATATGCTGTCAGATACAAATATAAATATTAATTATTTTGATTAGTAAGTAATTAGTGTTATTTCACAACAAAATGGGTTACATAAACGCTGAGATGTGTGATAATATGCACTTTTTTATGGCCTTACTAATGGAAACTCAACGCAGAGCAAGATATCTGTATGCAGAAAGATACATTCAACATGTGATTCCAAATCATAAGCTATGTGCCCAACTTCATCAACAGTTAAGTGAAAGCGGTAGTTTTGTAAAACGTAGTTCTGATACCGGACCACCTATCACTGTTTCTACTCTGGAGACAGACGAAGCAGTGCTTCATGAAATTGAAGCATCTCCAGGTACCAGCATAAGGCAAATTGCATTTACACTTAACTCAAAGCAGGCCACCGTTTGAAGGATACTACATAAATATCTACTGTACCCATACCACCACTAACGGGTACAGCACCTTTTGCCAAATGATTTCCCTGCAAAATGATTTTTTGTCAGTGGATGCAAGTTTAAACGGTAAATTTTTTGTGTTTAGCGTAGATCTTCTTTACAGATGAAGCAAATTTTTTGCGAGATAAGATCACAAATTACCACAATATTTACGTTTGGGAATATGAAAATCCACATGCAATAGCAGAAACTAATCATTAGCATCAATTTTCCTTAAACGTATGGGCGGGGATTATTGGTGATCACTTGGTTGGACCATACTTTTTACCAAACAGACTCAATGGAGAAGCATACCGTTAGTTTCTCGAAGAACAGTTGCCACAATTTTTGTAAGATATCCCACTGAATTTGCATGATAGCGCTCCAGCACATTTCAATAGCTTGTCAGTATTTAGGCACTTTGTATCTGAATATATGGTTAGTCGACCAGGTCCACAACCCTGGCCCCCTAGGTTTGCCAGATTTAAATCAATAGATTCCTTTCTACAGGGTCACCTAAAATTTTTAGTTCACTCAATACCGATTGACAATATTGATGAATTAAGACATAGTCGCATCTTGTGAAATAATTCGCAGCTCTCCCGGAATTTTTGAACGTGTGCGTCAATCAATGTGTCAGAGAATAGAAGTCTATGTGGCAGTTGGCGGTCATCACTTCGAACAGTTACTATGAGTTATTTTTGTTTTAAGTTATTTTTTTGTAAAAAAACGTAAGTTCTTATAGAATACCCTGTAACTTCAAAACTGTACATTTGTAGTACATGTTGATTTCAACTTTTCTTCTTATAATATGAATCATCCTGTATAAACATGAAAATAAAAATTTCATTTCTACATCAGATTTAAAAATACAATATATCGTAACTTCAATCACTTCACCAATACCATGTACTGGACATTATGTAGTATTAGTAAACTTATTTATACATATTAAAACTTATATCATATTTTGTATTAGTTTTTAAAAAATAACTTTTTATTAAACCTGAGATAATGAATAATAGAACATGACGAACTATTAAGTTTCTACTGTATTGTCAAGTCAATTTCGTAGAGGAAGTAAGTACATTAAATTTAATGTTTGTCTAATTAGACAAACACATAATAATATACCTAATATACTACCACAAAATTTATGATAATATTAATATGAATATAACAATACCATTGGAAGGACAATTTAAAAATTTGGAAAACAACGGCAATTTTTCATATGCTTACGTTCAACGTGAAACAATTTTTATTGTAAATACTTATCTGTAAGGTATTTAAAACTAACAACGCTACACATTTTAATGCAAAAATTAAATCGCTGTAGTATGTAAAAACGATAATTTCAAAAATACGTATTTAATCATTTATCTGCAACTTAGCATTTCTCAAACTTTCAATATTAGCTTTAACCAACTGCACCATCTTGCTTTCCTCTAGGGCAAATTTCAAATTTTTAATTGCTACTAAAGGAATACATATACTTATAACATGCATCAAACGATCTAAAGAATAAGATGAATACGTTTTGAAGCCCTCACAAAATGCGTTGCCACATTTCTGGGCACGGAATTATTGAACTACCGGTAACATAATATACAACTAACAATATACTTGAAACGATAATTGCGCTACCTGCATTAAAGTAAAGGAACTATCTTTGAATATTTACTGCGCTTTTCACAACCTTCGTGTGTTTACGTTCAAAACTTTGAAGGACTCTTGTAACCACAATATCTAATGTAAAACTTTCAAAGTCAGTGGATGTTAATTTATTTATTCTATGCAATCGACAGTATTCTTTTGAATATCGGCATAATTATAAAAACTTCAGAAAACATGAAAAACATTTGTGCATCCATATATGGTAGCGCAAAGTGATTGGACGCAGAATGATACTGCAATTTTGCAATGTATGGATGCAAAAACAATATATATATATATGTATATGGTCATTGGGCGGTCCATTGAATATGTACACAGATCGCAGGTTAGCCAGATCAAATGCTGGTTGTCCCAATTCTGGGCCGATGAAGGTATGGCACTGTATATCAGTAAAATTCAATAAAGAATGGCATATCCCACATTTTTACGCATTTTTGTTTGGGTTGACCAAACTACCAATAATTTATTGCTTATACCCGACTTAGTTCATTAAGACTCGCTGTAGAGGTTGTTTATATACACCGCGCACAATATACACTCCGAACATGATGAATATGGTTATGTGGTCTTGGTTGGCCCGAAACTTGGCAACACTATATTATTCGATGAACATAAATATCAAGTGTAAAATTTAGATTTGTAGACTTGCAGATATTGGTACGAAATTTAGAAGACTTACTTGCATTATATCTCAAGTTTGCCACATAGAACATACCCTAAAATCTTTGTAATTAATATATTGGCTTGTCAGAACTATTATGACGAAAAACACTTTTTAAAAAAATTTTTTAAATTGTTAAATGAACTAGCTTTTCTAATTTCTTATTTTGAGAAACCTTTGTTCCTTTACTTTGTAATAGTTAAGAATTGTGGTATATTGGAATAAACGCTTAAATTTTTATAGCCTTCCTTAAGGTCATGAATACTTATGATTTCTTGGTTAAAAATGAGTAAAAAAGAAAAATTTTAAAATATGCTATTTTGTTGGGCTTTTCTAATATTCAAAACAAAATTTTATAATTAACTAAATTAGTTTTAAACCTACAGAATGACATTTAAAATTATCTTAGCAGTTAATTTTAGAATTTCATTTGGTACATCGAAAATACCCAGCAAAAGGGTGTATTTAGAAAACTTTCAGTAAGTTGCTTGTACTGTTTTGTTTAACCAAAGAAATTTAACTATTGGTATCCTGATAATGATTTATAGGAGCCAAAATAGAATAAAATTGGTTTGTGATTTTATTTGACCCATTCCAACAAACCAAATATTTTGATCATATAATATTATACCTACTATGTGTTAAAACGTTTTGAATCCACAAAAGTATTAAAAAACTATTTGATAAAAATTAAATAAGAGCGTAACCTTAACGAACATAACAACAAAATAACTTTCTGCTGATATATTAGAGTACAATGACAAATATTAAAAGATAACATTTTTTGATACCAATTAGAGACATTTGTCTTATTGTACTCCAAGCTCTTTCCTTAAAACAAATTCTTAATTTTATGAATTAAAGTTTCTACTTCGTGCTTTTTAGGAGCAATTTGTTTAGAAATATGTTATTTTAAATAATTTGTTATTGTATTTCTTTGCAACTCAGTCCACCGAGTACGCTGCATTCTTGGAAATAAACTTTATTTATATGATCGTTTCATATAAAAGGTTAGCGCCCATGCACTTATTTATTTCAGACTTAAAAGTTTTCAAAGTGTTTATTATTGTCTTATTTCTTACACGTTCAGCATTACACTATTTTGATGGAAATACGCGTTTAATTGTGGCAATTCTTTTAATCGTGCTTTTACGTTATTTCACTATGCTTCAGGACAACGTTACAAGTGGTCAATAGGTTTTTCTATTTATTAAGTTTACTAGATAGGAATGGATGCCTATACTAAGATCGTGAAAAACAGATATGTGAAGGATAACATTTCGTAATTCAATTATTGCCTAGGATTTAGAAGGAAAAATACGCATCATGTTCTTTGCAATTTGGGAGATAGGCCTCGTCGTCACTGAGACTGGTATAACCAAACCAGGTCATCGATAAGCCATCAGGAACAGATGTAAGTACTAACAACTTTTGACAAATATTTTTCCATGGTTCGATTTGTGCATTCTACAATTCCATCTGACTGTGTGTAAGACCAATTGTTCTGGTCTTGCGTATTTTCAATACCTGGCAGACTTTAGAATAAGGCTAACTCAAAATTCTGAATCTAATTCCCAGAGCATTCAGAAACGGCAACAGTTCTTTCACCAAGGTCCTGACCACTGCAACTGGCTCTTGATTAGGTAGAGGGAATGCTTTGGTCCATTTACTAAAATAGTCCATTGCAGCCAAAATGTATTTGTTACATGCTTCGATTCTGGAAATGGACCAGCTATATGGATGGTTACTCTTTCAAATGAGCTGCCCACATTATATTACCGCATCGGTGCTTTTCGCCTCTCCAATGGTCCATTCCCAAATGCACACATTACACATTTTCAGCACCATTCCTTAACTTCACCCTTGCAATTCATCCAATAAAATTTTCTATGGATCTTCTCCAGAGTTTACTTTACTCCCAAATACCCTCCTGATGGACCATCATGCAACTGTCGTAGAACTTCTGCTACTCTGTTTTTCGGAACCACCATCATTATTTCCAGGGTTCTTTCTAAAAGGCCATTCTGAACTTGTAAGGAGTCCCTTTGGGACTGCTTTAACAATGGGATTAAATGAGGCCACTTTCTCCCCACCTAGTCTTCGACTTCCTTCTTGCATTATAATAACACATTCAGGTCTGCGTCGTTTTCTTGATCTTGTTTGACATTATCTGGGTTCATCATCACTACTTACAGTAGTACGGTTAACTCCTACCGAGTACAATGCTTGCACTAATTTTCTGTGCAAGGTCGTCTTGCTAAAGCATCAACATTTCTATGAATTTTTCCGGCACGATGCTTAGCTCTTCAAAGTCATACTTTTGTAATCGTTCAATCCATCTCGCTATTTGGCCTTCTGGATTCTTGAACTGCAGGAGCCATTTCAATGCTGCATGATCATCATTCAATACGAAATTTCACCTGTAAAGGTATTTGTAAAAGTGCTCAGCAGCATATCATCGCTAGTAATTCTTTACGCGTAACAGAATAGTTCTGCTCAGGTTTGGACAACACTTTGCTAAAATACCTAATTACTTGTTCTTGTCCATCTTGAATTTGCTCTAGCACTGCACTGATGTCGATGTGGCTAGCATTGATATCTAAGACAAATTTTTCCTCTATTCTGGGGTAACTGAGTATAGGTGCCGTTATCAATGTTCATTGCTCTATAAATATGGCTGCTCTTCTTCAGTAAGTTTTGTAAGTGGTTTTGCAATGTCTGCAAATCTACATACAAATCGACAATAGTAAGTGCATAACCCCAAAAAGCTTCTTAATTCATGTTTATTTTTTGGTTGTGGCCATTCTCGTACAGACTTCATTTTCTCGTGGTCAGCTGCCACACCTTTTTCAGAGACTACATGACCTAAGTATTTCACTATGTTTTGAAACAAGTTGCACTTTATCGGACCAAGTTGTAGATATGCACTTCGTAGTCTTTAAAACACCTCTTCGAGATTCTTCAGGCATTTGTCGAATGTCTTTCCAATATACTAGACATGTTTCCAAGGCAACACTCTCCATTACCCTTTCAAACGTCACTTGTACGTTTCACAAGCCAAAAGGATCACCGGGAACTGTCAGAGACTAGATCCAATAGAGAGTGCTATCTTTTGTTGGTGCTCAGCCTCAATACTGACTTGCCAATATCTACTTTTCATGTCTAAAGTCGCAAATCATTTGGAGCCAGTAAGTGTGTCTAAAGTGTCATCAATTCTAGGTAGAGGATAGTTGTCCTTTATGGTCACATTGTTTAAATGACGATGGTTATCTATACAGAATTAAGTGTTACCATTTTTTTCTTAACTAGTACAACTGGCAATGCCCAAGGCCTACTAGATGGCTCTATTATCCCTTCATGGGCAATGTCCTTGATTATTTATTTAACTTCCTCTTGTTTGGATAAAGTGAACCTCCATGGTCGATGACGTATTGGTTGGGCACCACCTGTATTTATTTTGTGTCACAACATTTGTTCTTTCTTTCAAACCATCTCCGTGCCAAATATGTTAGAATATTGTTGGATCAATTGTCTAGTTTTATTCTTTTGATCATGAGTTAACCCGTTGTCTAAGGATTCAAGTGTGGCATACAGGTTGGACAAATTCTTTACAAGCAAAACCTTCTCACTGGTTTTAGTACAACATACCACAGATGAGATAGATGTACATGTACATAACTCGGTGCCCTTCTTTAATGTAATTTGGAAGGTATTGACATTCATCAAGCGAACAGCTGTTGTTTCCTTGAGCTTCATTAACACTCCTCCACCTAGAATACTACCAATATTTATGTTGCTGGCTACTAGGATTCCTATGCATCCTGCCCGAAAGTCTCCATCCAGTTGGCCCATAACTATTGTTTCACTGCTTGGTGGTAATGTCACTTCTTCTGCTAGGATTATTTTTATTGCATGGTCATCTCGTTAGTTAATGGGTATCTCTTCATCGTCAACTCGTATGATGTAGTACTTCAAGTTTAAGACGAAGCCAAACTCAGACATTATATCGATATGCAATGAAAGGTTCTTGAATATCAGCTACTAGCATGTGATGTGTGCACTTCCTACAACTGATCTCAATATCTTTAATAACTTCACGATGAATGGTTGCATGGTTTCCTGCATCTGTACGCCATCAGAGCTGCGAAGGGAGTAATCTTCCATTATCAAAAATGTTTGGTTTCACTATTGTCTTCATTGCTCCTATATTTAGCAACATTATGCAATTCTTCCCTGTAATTGTTCCATTCATGTAAAAACTATCCAGTTTATGTTTTAACGATGCCACTTGGATGATTACTTTCTGGTGCTTTGTATTATCATCAGGATTGCTCATAGTACATTGACAATTTTTCTGTATATGCCCCTATTTACGGCATTTTCTGGATCGAAGTTTACATTCTGAGTCTCAGAACTAGCTTTATCTTTCTCAATGGGTCACACATGAACACGGCCCTTTGATGCTTGTTTGGCTGCCTCAAATTCCAGTACACTAAGGCAATGCACTAGCAAGGTTACGTAGATATGCTAATCTAAGTATCTGTTGTGTTTCAGAATCTCGAAGACCATCCACAAATGTTTACACTCTAATTTGTTCAATAAAACTTTCTGGATCTGTTGGGTATAATCCTACTATTCAGGCAATTTCAGTTTCGAATTCTTGGGGTTCCCTCCAAGCTCTTCTGTACACAATTTCTTAACTAGGCATAGTAGACCTGTTGGAGATGTTTATTTCCATATCGCATTTCCAATCGTGAAATAAGGTAATCGAGGTTATTCTGTAGATCATCTGGTGTTGTTTGTAGGATGTCTAAAGCATGCTCACGTAGAGGCATTAATTAAGGCAGCTGCCTTTACTGCAATTGTCCATCCATTCTCTTGCGGTTGCCACAAATTGTTATGGTAGTTGGTCCAAGATGTCTTCCATCATACGTGGGTGCTTTAATGTATCTTGTAGTACTTGGCATGCCATTTTCAATAACAGGCAAGTGTTCAGCTTGCTGCAAATTCATTTCTGTTAATTGTTCATGAGGAACCATGGCTGCTTCCATCTTAGACATGCTGTTTTCTTTATTTACGGTAAGGAGAATAAATTTTTGATATCGCTCGTCACACTTCTTAGTTACTTACTCATATTTTGTTGCCATCTCAGTGGTAACATCTTCTATTTCTTTTGTTAATTTATGTTGACTTCTTATACTTTCTTCCTGTAATTTATATTGATTAGCATTAATTGATAAAATTTCTTCTTTTAATTTGTTTGTAATTTCTTCTTTTAATGCATTTACGTCTGACTCAATTTCATTTTGTAATTTATTTTGATTGGATTCCATTTCTTCTTTTAATTTGCTTGTAACTTGTTCATTTTGGCCTGACTAATTTATGTTGGCTAGCATTAATAGATAATATTTCCTCTTGCAATTTATGTTGATTGGATTCCATTTTTATTTATTAGAATCAATTTTGTCCTGCAACTTTTGCAATATTTTCATCAACAACTCCATTTTTTGTTTTTTAATGCTTATCACTGGCAACTAAAACAATTGACAATAGATTTTAATTAATAATAGCCTGCGAGTTTACACTTCTAATAACAAACCCCACACCTGACACCAATGTAACGGTACTAGTTAATTGTTTTAAAATCTTTATTTATTCACTAATAGTAGGATGATTTATATACATCTTTGCATTTAAATATTTGTTTTACAATACACTAACAACAAACTGTTAATATTTCTATTTATGTATATTTATATTTATAGTTTATATTTATATTTGTGTATCAGTAACTAACAGTACAAGATTCTAATTAAAACTAAACTAAGGGAATTTAATAGATAGAAACAGATCGAGAAAAAGGAAGGAAGAGTCTAGAATATTAGCCATAATAATGATGTAATAAATTGCTGATCTAAAATTTAATCGGCCGATAACGATTATGACCATGAGTCATTTGTGATTACATCATCTATTTTATTATAAGGAACATGCTGGATGGTTCTAGAATGATCCATTAAATTTTTATTGTTTCTAATTATTATTAGAATATTAAGCTACTGAATTTTTAAATTTTGAAAATATCAAGTCCCTTAAAAGACCTTAACAAAAAAAAGCAGTAGAAAAGGCCAAAAAACTTTTCCTATACAAAGGGCAATAATATCTGCGAAATAATATTATGAATAAACTGAAAATACCTACAGAATTTACGAGTGGTTTTCCTAAAAGGAGCCTCTCTCATTAAATAATTAGTAATCACGTAAATTTGTATACAAGGTTACTAGCTATCTAATTAATAAGTAGATAAGTAATTAAATCAATATGCGTCAATATTGCAATGTATATGAAGAAGTAGAATACACTGAAAACACTAAAAATGTAAAGTCTAAAGCCAAAATCACAAGTTAATACGTAAAGGAAGGGAGCGCGTAGTGGCAACAACGCTGGGATGACCTAGGAACGAACAGGTTATGCATATATTGTAACAGGCTTACCAGTATTACCTATAGAATATATGGGCTGCTTAAAACACTATTCATATATAAAATTAATTATGAGTTATTTAGCTTACCCCTCTGAATAGGCCTTTAATAAGGGACAATTATTTATTTTTTTTTACTGAGAACTAATTGAATATACGGAAAAAAATCAAGAGATCTTTTTTATTAAAAAATGGTATACCATTCATAAAAGAATTTTTGTTTTTAAAAAAGCAGTGGCGTACCATTCTTCCCAATCAAAATAGTCAGGGTAAAATTAATTTGGACGCCACTGGTTAAAATTGAACATAGGT
>JAHWXV010464049.1:0-10099 GCA_024586415.1 Phrixothrix hirtus | reverse complement strand
TTAAAGGTGAATATTTTGAAAAACAATAAAACAGTTTGTTCCAAAAAATTTGTTTTCTTTCCTAGTTTTTGTAACTACTTAAAAGGCAACCGTCGTATTAGAATTTAGCGGAACGATCAAGTGTTTAAATTGGCGTATTTTATTTTCTTATTCCAGGTGGAGGTGTGCTTTAATATTTAGGGATTACTTGAAAAATTTATGCAAAACATTTAGATTAAATAAACTGTTAAAATCAAAATCCAGTTGAAATTCGATCAAGTTTCGTATCCTTATTTAGCCTCCAAGCGTGTCAGAGTGTCAAACATTCGCTTTATTTTCTGAAATATATCTAGCTCTTTTGTAGCCTAGTTCAACGGCGAAATGACATCATTAAAATACAGATCTCGTCGTAACAACCGAGCATTCTCATGAAAGGAAACCACCACCTCATTATCACTTAAACCCAATGTTGCAATTTCTCCGATCTAAAGAACTTCCCGTATACGAAAAATGTCGCTCCTTCACTCAGAATTACCATCACATCCACCTTAATTCTAGTTTGAGAAAGTTAGCAGTGCGATAAATCTAAACTACCTAAAGAACGTAACCGACGAGACTGAACATTTCGGCTTCAGACTGAGTCACAGTACCGATTAGGTATTCCAGCTAGGTAAAGAAATTAGTAAAGGCTCTCATTTAAAAACATCACTGCCGCTTTTTCTGTATACATCACTAAGACATGTGGTAAATCGTAGTAAGGTTTGCTCAATAAACATTGGAGGTAAACCTTGCTCTGCATTTCGGTCAGCTGAATGTATGCTACCTTAGATATAGGTTGTGCCAAATCTATCTGGTGGTGTGGTATTTCGTTGCGTTACTTAATGCCATCGATTTTGGAGGAACCGATCCCGCAATCCCGACTAAACACTCCGAAAACTTCAAACGCCGGCTCTTGGGTTTGAAGTTTCTTTCCGAAAGTGGTAACCCGTTGTTAACGTTAAAAACGCACAACTGTGTTCTTTATGCCTAGGCAGTTGTGACCGCAGCTCGATTGACATTGAAACTGCTTATCTAGTTTAGACAATCCTTATACTTCCATGAGTTGGAAGAACCGTTTTTACGACACCAGCATATATTATCAGGTCCATTTTCGCTAGATTGTATGTACTTAAAGGTAAAAACTACCCCGTCGTATCATTTTAAAAGAGGCCGATCGTTAAGAATAGACCGGTGTTTTCTTTTGTTGAAGATTTAAAAAAATCCCGTTTCATTTATATTCACTTCATTACAAACTATATTCATTTAGTGATGAATAAATAAAGGTATACAAACAACATTAGACTTTTCGCGAAGAACATTATTTAAATTAATTTAATAAAAAATGTCGTGCATTTATAATCATTTCGTATATACAGAGCGTTCTATTTTGGATGTAATTGCAGGGTATCTTGAAAACGGAAAGAGATAGAAAAAAGTGATTATGCATTCCATCCTACTTTTATTAAAAACATCATTGGTATTAAACGGTTGTTAATATCTTGATTGACACGGAAGCTACAGGGTGATTTATAAAATTTGTCAATATTTATTGTGTACCAGGGCTCGTTCATTTTACAATGTATTGATATCGGGTAAAATGATTTTGATAGTAAACATTACGTAAAATTCATTGACGTAGATTGATGTTTTGTATTGTCAATAGATTTAGAAAAATAACACAAACTTGCATTTTTATTATGAATTCCCCGTAAAATTCTATTTAAAAAGATTTGTAACATTTAATATTATTAATGAAATAAAGTAATGTCGCGAACATGCAAACTTGTAAATTGCAATCAAAGAGTGCTAAAAGCAACAAATGAAACAGGGTTACCTTGTTATTAGTTGGTATAATAAACTATATAATTTAGTTTATAAACACTGCTGTAATTAAATACTGGTTAATCGAATTAATCATAATAATGTATGAAAATTATGCAAAATGTGATATGATAAAGATCTATCATGAATGTGGAGAAAATGCAGATGTAGCATAAAATCTTTTCTTCAATGGGTATTCATGTTATGAATACTTTTTTAGAAAAATTTAAATATCAGTTTAATTCTCAAGGTTTCCCGAAAGACGACAACCGAATAAAACTATTTTTGCAAGATTAAAACAAAATTTAACCAATTATGGTTCTTTGAGCTTTCTTTGTAGTAAAAAATATAAGAAGAAAAACGTAGAGGTAGGTACTACTAACGTATTAGCTTTAGCTGAAGCTAATCCTAAAATTGTATGTAAAAGTATTGCTCATAGAGCAGAAATAAATATCGTCCATACAAAACTTCAATAACACACTCACTTTATCCAGATGACTATAATAGGATAATAATTTGTGTGAGTGGTATTTAGAAGGAATTGAAAACGATCCAGATTTTGGTCGGTAAATTATATGGACTGATGGAGTGCATTTTACAAATGCAGGAGTATTTAGTCGCCAAAACAATCGGCATTGGACAGATGAAAATGTTCGTCTTACATTTCGGCGTCAAATATAGCGGAGTTTTGGTTTTAATGTTGTCTGCTTTATATAGGCACTAAACTAAAATTTCTAATACTTGAACAAAATCTAATAGCAAACAGATATGTTGAAATCGTGGCAACTTTTCTACTTCAGTTGTTAGCCAACATTGTTGAAGAATTACGATACGACATTTTTTTATGCAGGATGGCGCACCTGCTCATAATGCGTATATAATAAGACAATTTCTAGAAAATCAATTTAACAACAGAATTAATTCAACAAACAGCCAGATCCATTGGCCGGCTAGGTCACCAGATTTAACAATTTTAGATTTTTTTGTGTGAGTATCTTTAAAAAACCTTTTATACAAACGTTCTGAAAACATTCAATAACTGCGTTTTCAAAAAATTCGTCCTATGCATTTATTAATTTCAACTAGGGCTGTTCGAAAACGATGTAGAATGTGCATTGGAGAAAGGGGCAGATAGTTCGCACAACTTTTATAACTTGAGCTTTATTTTCTATGTATTAAAATATTATTTGTCTTATTTGTTTGTTCTTTTTTGTTTGTTTTCTTCTTAGTCTTAATAGTTCATTGCATGCGTTCTTCATAAGCAATAAAAATTACAATTAAACATAAAACATTGCTGGGTGTTTTCCTTTCTGCTCAAAACTTTACGTATAATAAGTCATTTTAAAGGGAATTTAACGTAGAATTCAAATATGTAAAAATATATTGGGTGTTCCATTTCAAAAAATGCAAGTTTGTGTTGCATTGCTAGATAACAAGCATAAAATACTGCTTTAGTTTTTCTTTTTATTGTAATTAATTCATAATATTAAGTGTTATATACCGTTTTAAACAGAATTTCACACAGAATTCAAATATGTAAAAATATGTTATAAAAATCCAAGTTTGGTTTATATCACTAAATATATTGACAATACGAAATATTGATCTAGGCCAGTGAATTCTACGTAAAATTTCATATTAAAACCATTTTACCTCATATTTTAAAATAATCGAGTCCTGGCATACAATAGAAAATTACAAATTTTATAAATCGCCCTGTATCTTCCGTCTCGGTCGAGATATTAAAAAACGTTTAATATCAATGATGTTTTTTCGAAAATGTAGCAAGGAATGCATAATCACTTTTTCCTATCTCTTCTGGTTTTCAAGATACCCTGCAATTACATCAAAAATGGACGCTCTGTATAGGGTGACCTACGTAAGACGAATTCTTCCATATCTCCATAATTTATTAAGGTAGAATAAAAATTCAAAAACATGTTTGCTCGCCATTCTAATTTCTATAGCAGAATTTTATTTTCTTTTATGCAGAGTGTTCCATGTAAACCTGACATAGGTAAACTTATTCTTGTTAAATAGGATGTTATCATTTTTACATATTTTAGTTGTGTTAAAATTTTATTTTGATTCTTGTAGGGCTTGATATAAATACGAGTGATTGTTTACTGTTTATTAACAAAAATCTAAAGGTAGTCAGTTTTCTCGAGTTTGAATTAGCGATCGCTGTTTCGCAAACAATTTAAGTTGCAGCAATACTTGTTAAAATGTTTATAATTATAACAATAGGTTACTAGATTATTTCATTAACATTTGGTTAGTTATTTCAATCAGGCGAGTGGAAGAGTCTTAATTGAGCAAAATTTCAACGTAAAAAACTTAAATTCTTTAAATGGAATACCCTATATATTTTCGGATAGTTAGAGCGAGAATTAAATTTGCTATTCATTGATGCCGGGTTCATTTTGAGGAAATGGCAATTTTATTGAAATAATGAGCTTTCTGTAACAATTAATAAACTACTTTTATTGTAGGCGGCTTCACAAAAACTGCAATAGCATCACCACCTTTACAAACGTTAAATTCACCTTTGCACTGTATTTCATGCACAAACTGAATAGACTACAGCTTAATTTTCCATTATAACTGTGAAAATTGCCATTGAATGCGACAATGAAAGAGATAAAGAATCAGTAACGCATTTGCATTAAATATTTAAATATTTCAAATCTAATTTAAAAACGATTCTAACAGGAATTTACTATTCAATCAAAAATCAAGTATGAATATATTCTAATCTAGAAATGATAAGAATTACAAATTATGATCATAATTTGTTAAAAATTCTTATCGTTTGTAGGTTATTGGTAATCCATGAAAGACAAAGATTAGTTTTCAAAATAATTATCTACAACCTCTTAGTTAAATTTTGACGTATTTTTAAGTTCTAGCTTCTGTGTCGTTATTTCTCATGTACGCTTTAAAGTTTTAAATGAAGCACAGTTTAGAAGATACAATAAATACGGTT
The DNA here is from genome assembly GCA_024586415.1 of Phrixothrix hirtus. Lineage (NCBI taxonomy): Eukaryota > Metazoa > Arthropoda > Insecta > Coleoptera > Phengodidae > Phrixothrix > Phrixothrix hirtus. The sequence goes on along the minus strand of JAHWXV010464049.1, from coordinate 5,274 downwards.
TATACATTGAGAAACTGCCAAAAAATTCTTTACTAGCTTCCCAAATTTCTGCAGAGAGGTAGCCTAACGGAAGATATCCAAATTCAGCTGTATTAGGTAAAGGTTAAAAGATGAACTTGAAAGAACCCATAATATTGTATATGGTAAAAGAAACAGATCAGATTAAGTTGCAAATGAAGAGACAGAATTTTAAGTAATAGCACATGTTATGTAAAATCGACGTAAAAGTACTGCCGACATTAGTGATAAAACTGTTGTTACTAAAACCACAATTTTGCACATCTTAAAACACCATAAATACTGACCCTACCACATTTGGCTACTTGAGAAGTTATAAAATCGCAATTTTGACATCAGGCTTACCTGCCAACAGCCTGTACAAGAAAATGCAGAATTATTCCAAGATGTTCTGTTTTGTGATGAAGCAAGATTTCACAAAAATGAAGTATTGGTTCGACATAATTTGCACTATTATGCTGCTAAAACCCCATTTCTTTCTAAACCAGAAATCTTTAGCATCGATGGTCTATAAACGCTTCTGGCGCCATTGTTGCTTCCCATATTGTTGGAAGTCACCTTTTTCAACAAACTTTCAACGAATCTTATGGCCTTTTAGAAAACGCTCCTTTAAAAATTTACTGAAAACTGTGTCTTATATTAAATAGAGCACCGCCTCATTACAACCGTAATTTTAGACTCATGTTAGACAGAAAATTTTCCAACACGTAGTTTGGAAGAGTAGGTGTCCAGAATTGGCCAGAAAGACCTCCAAGTTTCACATGCATGGACTTCGTCCTTTGGGGATATGTAATAAGTGTTGTTTATCGCACTCTAACAACGGTCGAGAGCATGCAAAAAAGAATTCGCGATACTTTTGCGACAATTAGTCCTATTATGCTATAAAACGTTGACAGTTCGTTTTTTAAACACTTATACTGCCGCCTTCTCAAAAATGGTATACACATTAAACATTTAACGTAAATGTGAATATTGGAAGAGGTTGTGTATAATTCAACTTTTAGAAATATATGGCTCAAATCTACTAGGATCCAGTAGTAAGGATAAATATGAATTAATGAAATTTATAAAATCGGAAAGGCACAAATTTTGAAAAATTTCTTTGGCCGGTATTTAAACCCAAGATTTCCGATAGATACTCCAACGTGCTAACCATTAGACTACCAAGGACCATATACCAGGATGCTGAAAATTTTTCTATAAATTTGCCACTTTTGAAGTAACGATGTTTATACAAACTTGCTAAGATTCGGAGAGCCGACAATATCGTCGGATTCACACTTAATCGAGATATTACAAATGTATATGTTGAAAGTTAGTTTTGTCGAAATTAAACTTTTTTGTGTTTAATGGATTATAACAATAATATTTGTAATATATCGATTAGATGTGAATCTGATGGTATTATCGGCTCTCCGAATCTTAGAAACTTAGCATAAGCATCAGTACTTCAAAAGTGGCACATTTATAGAAAAATTTTTAACATGCTGTTATATGGTCCTTAGTTAACACATTGGAGTATTTATCGAAAAATTTTGGGTTCAAATCCCGGGCAAGAAAACTTTTTCGATATTTGCACCTTTTCCAATTTTGTAAATTTCTTTAATTCATATTTAATGTAAATAGTTTGTTTTTCTTTCTGATATGAACTATTTATTTGTTTTTGTAAGTTTCTGTTTTATAAGGAAATTTGTTATAATAATGTTCTTTTGTTAGTGAATATAGAGGTGTGCATACCATTGCAGTTTTTTCAAATCCACCTAGAATAATAGTAGATTATTAATTTTCACAATTGCTCATTATTTCAAAAAATAGCCACCGCATCTAAATGAAACTGGTAAGAGTGGATAGCAAATTTAATTATGCATCTAACTATCCAAAAATGTATAGGACGTTTCATTTAAAAATTTAAGTTTTTTATGTCAGAATTTTGCCGAACTAAGTCGCTTCTAGTCACCTGACTGAAATATTTAACCACATGTTGTTCATATAATCTAGTAGCCCGTTAGCATATTTATAAACCTGTCAAGAAGAACTGCGGTAGAGTAAATAGTTTGCGAAACAGTGATCGCTAATACGCAGTCGCGAAAATTTTCAGATTTTTGATAATAAATAGTAGACGATCGCAAGTATGTACACCAAACCCTATATCAAGGAAAACAGAATCTTATAACAAATAAAATATGTAAAAATTAAAATAATATTCTATTTAAAAAGAATAAGTTAAGCCATGTCACGCTTACATGGAACAACTGTATAAAGGAAATTAAAATTTTCCTACAGAAATCATGATGGTGAACAAATTTATTGTTCGATTTTTAGTCTATCTTAGTAATTAGTGGAAATATCAAAGAATTCGTTTTATATGGGACACCCTATATAAAAGTATAGGTTATTAATGTACCTGGGCACATAGTACAGATACTTATTTAGTGGAAAAATCATATTTACCCAAACAAAATTTGACTTCTCAAAAAAATGAGCCTGTAAAGGTTTTACTTTGATTATTTATACCAACTCTCAAATAATTTGATAAATACAACTGAAAAAGAAGAATTCTTTTATCGAAGAGAAAAGAATTTCTAGATGAAACTGTAATAATTTATGTGACTAACATACCATAGATTCTATGTAATTTATAAATGCTGATAAATAAAGAGGTTTTAAAATTTAAAGACAATGGATGGATAAGCAAAATTTACAAAGCAGTGTATTCGTATTTGCTAAATTTACTTTATCCTACTATCATCAATATAGAATTAAAATTACTCGGAAAAAATATTAATATTACATTAGAATATAGATTTGCTTCTTGCCTAGATTATTCAACGTGAGTAACATAACGCAGGAAAGTCTCATGTGTTGTTTCACACCTGTTGTTATTTTATTTTCTGCGGTAGATTGAACATCAATTTACGAGGAAAAAGATTTGAATTGCCTTTCTACCATGCAGAAAAAGTAAAAGGATAAACTTGGAAAGGTTAGCAGAAAAAAGGTTGAAAAGTGCAGGGAGCAATTAACCACATTTATTTGAAATGGACCTGTATTTTATATAATTTATTTAAATTAACTTAGTTGCAGCTCTAACATCAATACGATATTTGTACGCTAAATCATCTGTAAATTATTGCTTCATTGTTACAATATAAAGAAAACTGCCAAAAATTCTTCAATGCCTTTTATTAACCTACTTGTCAATCTCGATACATATACTTTATTTCTAAGCGTGCGCGTTAGTAGATATAATTTAAAAAATCTCAAAGGACTCGCTACGTTTGAATAACGATACTTATTTAAGTAGTTTATTTATGAGCAGAAACATTTACCGACATAGCATTTTTAATGTCTATTCAAGTGTGAAACTATTTAATTAGTTGATATTGAAAAAATTTCAACAGTTCTCTTTTGATAAAAAAGCAATATTTCAGTTGCATATTTAAAACTTTGTATTCGTTTTAAAATTTTAATCCTGTCGCATTCATAACGCAATTCAAGCATAAGCCTGCTATTGTTTCTACGTAATATTGTACCTCATAAACAATTCTATGCAACAAATATTAAATAAGCAGGCACATTCAGTCCAACACATAAAATACAAGCGTTACTTTTTTGGAAATATGTTATTAATTAAGAATACAATTGAAACGAACATGTTATAATGACAAGTACAATTATAACGAAATAGAAAATGTTCATGCTTACAGAAAAAGTAAATTGTCTCTGTAATTGGGAAGTTTTTATAAAAAAAACTTGCGGCAACTTCTTGTGTTTTGATGCGCATCTTGCGCTTATTGGTATGTGGATCCGCTATAGCGTTTTTATTTCTTTATCGTAAGATATTATTTATCGATTAACCTAAATCCAATAAAGTATTCTTTTCTATATTATAAAGTCAACGGTTCTAAGGAAGCATTTATTTTATATGTAATTATTGTTCTATTTTATCAGTAGATTACAATATACATATACATATATCTATTAAATTATAAATTTAAGTGTGACTTTCGAAATGAAAAACGTCGGATTAGGAGTTTTATAAATAATTCAATTATGAAGGACTGCCGGTGTTTACTCCTGTAATACAATTAGGATAAGATATCGTGTTGTTTACAACTTTTCTTGGAGTTCTAGTAGCTCGGTATCTAAACTACCTGTAATTAACAGGTATTTGCACTTAGGACCGAAGTGTGTTCGACTTAATCCTTTCTTTTAATAATGCCCTAATAGGATCTTGTTTTATTTATAATCGACTATCATGAAACATTTACTTCTCTTGAACATTAGCAAATACTTTGTGTAATACCTTTTTATTGAATTTTAACTTATGTGGGCAGCTATTGTATATAAATTAAAATTAAATCCAGGCGCTGACAGCAGAAAACGATATAGATACATGAATGATTCGAATATGCGCTGTACTTGTGCACATTTAATCAAAATACTGACCTATTCTAAAATAACGTAATGATAACTGATTATGGGATACGAAATAATTTATTTATAATAATTTAACTATCGCCAGTAATTGAATTGTAATTTTAAAAAGTTTTGATACCACGAGTGAAATTTATACTACCAGGTAATTTTTAGCGCACTTACTAATATTTGAAATTCTTTCACTTAATCGTTTGTTCCACGATGAGTTCAGTATAAATCAAATTATTTGTAGTAAAAGGTTGGTGCGTGCATAAAAATTGCATTTATACCTGAAATTATCAACTATCTATACATTATTTCGCTATAATTTTCAACATTTTCACCATATTTAATGTAAGTGATATAGGAAATGTATAAATTTAAAATTTTTATCCTAGATGTTTTCCAATAATGCCAGTTTAAGGAAAATATTTTTGAGCTGTAGTTACTTCCAAGTATACTGGAAGTAGAAAGCAACTTAATTATTTTAAATCGCAATATGATATTTCTATTATATTTTCAGAGTCCATATCGAATTTTAATAGGACTTTGTTAACATGCTCGTATGCCAAAACCCAACCTTTTTTGAAATATTAGCAAATACAGTCGAGGTTTGAATTCAAATTAAACACTGATGTTAGCGGGTATTAAAAAATTAGTTGTAATTAAATAACTGTTACGCAGTTATCTAGTCGCGTCTCAAAATTCTAAATCGCAGGATTAGGATACCTAGGCGTAAGTTTGCGACGGCTTTCTGGGTTCGATCGGTTACTCGAGCGTCTCTTTTGTGACGTCTGCTCGGGTGTAATTTTTGTGTCGGCTTGCCGTCACTTATTATTT
>JAHWXV010464019.1:0-11135 GCA_024586415.1 Phrixothrix hirtus | reverse complement strand
ATATATATATATATATATATATATATATATATTTATTTATTTATTTATTTATTTATTTATTTATCTATCTAACCTTTTCTCTTGGCATTTGTCTATTAGACCTGCGAACAGCATTTTTCTGACAAAGAACAAATGGAGTTGACGTTGCAGAATTTTCCAGAATTTTGGAAGAACTTTGAAAGAATATGTACTTCATTTGCAACAACGTCAACTACTCTCTACAAAATACTATAAACAACTATACTCTCTAGTTAACATATTTCTACTATTTATCAGATTCTTTGACTGATTAAGGTTAACTGACTATCTTATTTCTCTATGATTTTATTGAGCAAGGAACTACTAATCCAGGGGGAACCTTTATCCATCCTATTCGTCTGTTAAGTTAATATTACATGTAGCAACCTTGAAACTGAATACTTGTTTTCAAACAGAGTTGTTTAAATTTGCCAAAAAGTAACAGTTTATACTCTTTCAATGGCTAGTTATTTAAAAACGGAAACAATGTAATTGTAGAAAGGTGACGATGTCGAAACGTCCACGAAGTTGTTGCGGGCAATAAAATTGTATCCTTGGACTACTCCCGCAGGATATCATTTTGCACAATGCCAATGCTGTCCGCGAAAGTTGTCGTTAGCGCAAAAACTAGTGTACGATACACGATCGTTGTGTCTTAGTACAACAGGTCTCGAAAATTAGCAAAACTCGATCCTTCAGGTCTCGTTTTCCTAACTTTTTCTCAACCAGTTATAAGGTACTTACCGATCTTGTATCGTAATATATTAAAATTCCCTATTATTATTAGTAATAATCTAAATTATCTCATATATTGGACGTACATAAGTCTTTGACAAACACTTTTAGAAAAATACTAAGTGTTTTATTTTCATAAAAAATCAAATATATTAAAATATACAAAAATTGTAACCTAAAAGAATGGATAGGTATATTAGAAATGCATAAACGCAAAATATAATTAAACCGATATACAGTGTGTCAGAAAATAAAATGGCATGACTGTAATATATAAAAAATGCGAACATGGCCAATTATTGCTAAATCTTGTTGAAACATGGTGCAAATTAACTACGAGGTAAACAACAATTAATAACAAAGTGATGCGTGTTTTTAATAAAATCGGGACTGAGCTTTTTGGAATAGAATCATTTCGAGTTAATTTATAGCGTAACAGTAGTAACCTGTTTAAAATTTGCGGTTGAAGAGTGAAAAGTGAATGATTAATGATCTCAATGACGCGTCATAAGACGAATCGCGTAAATCGTCATTAAGCAACTAAAATTATGTCCCGCTAACCAGAACTTGACATGGTAAAAACACTTTTTACACAAATAGATTGAAACCGTGACCGAAATGGTTGCCATAACTGAAACCAACATTGCAACTGAAATCGAAAATAGGTATTATTCGAAACCAAAAATTAAAATCCAGAATCTAGAATAAAAATAAAAACAATGTTGTTTAGTTAGTCTATTTGAGTATATGTGCAATATTTCTTAGGATCGGAAAATTTTACCCATAATGTTTAAGTTGTTTTCAATTCTAAGGCATTTCAGAGATCTTTAGCTTAAAAGCGAACTCACACACAGAAAATGAATGCACTCCAACAATATATGAAATGTACGAGCTTCTAAATTATTCAAATTTTTTTATTTGACGCTACAGACGTCAATACTGTAATTTAGTTCCGGATACATATCAAGGTTGATAGTGGCAATTGCATCTACATTTCTTGTTGAAGCTGTAGTAAATTCAATGGAAAAGGAGGTAAGTATACACGATCTTTAATATAATACCTCAGGAAGTAGTTGCATGGACAGAGGTTTGCGAGACCTGGGAGGCTAGGGAATAGAGGTGAGTCTGGTTTGACTTGTGTCCAATTCAACAATTGTGTAGCTCCAACTTGTTGTAAAATGAATTTGTAACACTCACAGGTATGAAACAATATCTTATTACAGTTTTATCGACAAATCCGTTTTCCGCTAGCTTTTATTGGAATTCCATACAGAACTGATGCCGAAGAATATAATATTTTGGAGTGCGTGCCTACACCAGCTGCAATCGGCATGGTTTAAAAACAACTATTTTCTATAGTATACACCAAAAATATGATTGAGACATTTGTAGTTCTCGGATTGTGTGTTCAGTTGATTTCTGAGGACTCCCGGTAAACAATTTTTGTACACGATTTACAATCTCGGATAATGGTCGCGGCTTGACTACTCGTTTTACGACATACAAACAGTTTTCTGCAATTTTCCATATAGTTACGTATTTGGTCTGTTACTGGCTCTGTATGAAATTAAGTCCTAAAACCACATTGCATTGTCATAACGGATTAGCTTTTAGCACATTGCAATGTCATGCATACTATTGAATCCTAGGATAAGCCCGCAACTACGTTGCAGATGTGGTTGATATGCAGCTGAACTCTAAAACCTCAGAAGGATTTATGAATTATGCTTTATTTATAAAGCCTTATATCCAGAGCTTATTAAATTTAATATACGAAGATTGTTCAAAAGAAACACCTTTAGTGGTTGTGATGCAATTTTTATAAACTCAATTCAAAACAAATCTCTATTAACGTTGAGGTATGAATTCCACTAGTGTACTAGTTTACGTATGTTCTGCTGGTGAAATTTCTGCGGTTATTGGAGAAAGCATTCTTCAACAGCAACTTGAAGTACAACGCCCGAATTAACCAAACACGTAAAATTTGCACCAGGACAAATCAGGTCTGCAAGGTAGACGTTCTAGTATTCCACAGAGTATACGTATAGGTAAGTCTTGAACCGTTTCAGCTATATGAGGGCGAGTACTATAATAAACACACAATAATGACACTGTTTTCTGGGCATTTAATATTGATTACCAGCACGTATATATTTTAAGGCGTTTGCATATCATTTAGCGTTGATGTTGACGCTAGCTTCTTTAAATTCTATAGTAAAATACCTTAGTAATAAAAAATACAGTAATTTTTACTGTTTTTGTTTAAGGTTGGGATCTGTACATAGATTTTCTTTGGACGGATTTTCTTAGATGGATACCACTTCTAAACTTAAGAAAAACGTGCATATAGAAGCAATGGAAAATATTTACAGCTAGCACCTGATTAATTGCATGTTGTTAGATCCTCATAATTTATAATTAAATCAAATTCAGATCTAAAATTGGGAAAATGAAATAAATTAACATATATTTTGATTTTCTAAAATTATTGTAATAGCTTAAATGTATTTCTAGGCTTAAATCTAGTAGTTCTCAGACAATAAAAAGCGGACAGTTGGAAACAAATAAATCTTTAATAAAAAGTAGATATACATTAACGTATATTGCGATTTTCTAAACTTATTGTAATAGCATAATTGTATTTCTAGCCTTAAGTCTAATAGTCCTCAGACAATAAAAAGCGGACAATTGGAAACAAATAAATCTTTAATAAAAAGTAGATATAAAAAATTCTTAGTGAGTGCAAATAAACTAAAACATCGAAAATCCGAAAACGATTCGTACCAAATAAAAATAAACAGGATGGATTCTTCGGATGTTAAAAATAATAAAAGCGAAAACCCGCTCCTGTAAGCTGAGGTAGCAATATGACTTAAGCAATAAAAATCTAGCTGAAAGCGTCAATTAACTGTTTCCTAACGGTCGAATACAAAAAATTTGAAAAGTTAAAAGTTTGAAATACCGATTTGTGATTGGTAAGAAAGACGTGGAGGGAAATTTCAAGCAAGTTAATAAAACGCCCAAAAACACTTGTGCTATATATACACCGCTGCAGACAGCGAAAGGATCAAGTTCCGTTTAACAATGTAAATCAGACCTAAAGTGAAGATATTGAAGTGCACGCTTAGAAGATAAACATAAAAAATCTGCAGTGTTATAAATCTACTTCAAAGTCTTAAAGATTTCGCAAAAGGTGAACGTAATATAAAAACAAATTTTTATTAGAATTCCAGGAGTTTTCCACCGAGTTATCGATAACGCGAAATTAAACTGATTCGAAAGCAAAGAAAATTCGAAGAGATTGACCACAGGTTTTAAGATTCAAGAAGCTTGTTATAAAAAACGCTCAGGACGGCTTGTAGCTTTCAAAGCATTATATTTCAACATGTATCGTATTTAGACGCCCGGAATTGTTTAAAAATCAAAACAGAAAGGTAAGAAACCGTCGATATTCTAGTATCAAAAACAGAGAGAAAATTTAAATATTTTAAGGTAAGTGAAGTTTGAAATTATCTCAAATAAATTCATCATATCAGTAAAGCAAATTATCGAAACATTAACATAAATTTTGAATTTTGGACTAATATAAAATTTACGATCTGCCATTGAAGATTATCAGTAACCTTTGAGTAAACGTTTTGTAGATATAATCTGTGTGTGTGCGCGCGCTCGCGCGCGCGTGTGTGTGTGTATTTTAATTCAACATAGTTTGATTTTTGTGTTTAAAAATAAATTCATATAAACTGTGAACCTTTGTTAATTATTAGGCTTACGTTTGGCGGAATCTACAAAATTTAAATAAATATAAATATAAAATGTTAGCTTTACCTCCAGGTAAAGATTATAAAGGTACAGTAAATAAAGTGTACTTAAAAGAAGGGCCTTTATCCTTTAGGCATAATGCAAATTAAATACCTATAAAATTATTTTGATTACCTTATCAAAACCAGTTCACTCATAAAATAAAGAAAGAATTACATTTAATTAGATCGCTTTGCTCGAAACTGCCAATAGGCAATCAATGCCATTATCATGACGGTGAAGTCGCCAATGCGTAGTGCAACCGTGTTGTTATTGAAGAATCCTCGTAATACCCACGACAAAAGCGTTTGAAAAGAACACAAAAGTCATTCTGCAGTTAACGCCGCTTTTAGATAAAATGCGATATTAGAGGTTGTTTAAAGTTAATCTAACCATCTTTTATCACCAGACTATAATATGATAATCGATCTGCAGTTAAATCACAGTGAAGTGTGTATATTATTATTTTAGCCCTTAATTTTTTAAATAATTCACTATAGACTGTTTAAATCGCATCCTTGTTCAAACGACTTTGCAATAATGGCACAATTTCAAGAACTAGCAGATCATGCTCAATGGAACGGCGGTTCGGTCCAAATTTTCCTTTCAAAATTGAGCTTGTAACACCTATTCAATAACTATTTAGAAGTCTTTGCAACACAAAATAGGCATGCTACTAATTTATGGGTTAAGAACTTTCGATAGACTGATTCAGCATGCAACAGAGAACAACTTCGGTACAAACAGGTTTAAACATTAACAGAGTTAGAGAAACTTAGATCGGTCTCTTCAGAGATCTTGTTGACAATCAGTGCTACTGAATATATCCATCACTAGCTTGTTTTGTATATTACGCACTGACTTAAGTTGCCACCTTTAGAAGATGAAGATTGTCCATTCTATTATTTAAGCTGATAGTAAAATACAATTCTTTTGTTTAATTATTTGATACTTATCTGTTTTAAAAGAAAGCGGAATTCCTTAAATCGTTATATGCAATTGGGAATAAATCAACATTAATCTAAGGCCTAATAATCATGTTGTGTGTAATCATCGTACTGATTACCGAAAGTAGTGTGTATATCGTTAACCCTAATTAAGTGTAATGATTAACAATTTGAAATATAATCTTCTTATTAATTATTTAATTTGCATGCGAACTTAAATGATGGAGTATCGATTTTCTTGCATCTCTTTCATTAAATTTGTTTCTGTAAAGATAATATTCTCCTTTCGATTATTAGAGAATACATTTAAAACAGTAATATAAATTTTATGCAGGTCAAATCAAAAATGTAAGCTTTACGAAATCGATTTAGATCATAAGCAGGTATTGAAACTAATTTTTTACAGCTGCAATTGTTCGGCCTTCCGCTGAGAAGTTCGTTTAGTATGTGGGAAGGTACTATTTGATAGAATTTAGTATTCCCTAATCTGGCGGTGTTCATTAATTTTGACAGATACTGAACATAAATATGCGAATATATTTACGTCCGAATAATCTAAGGTGGGTTTTATGTAGTTTGAACCGCACCGATTCCTTTGAACTAGATGGGTCTATATTAGTGCCATTATGCCAAATAATCCTGCTACATAATATACTAAAAGGAGTTAGTTACTGGTAAATATTTGAGAAATGTTGTTGAAAAAATCTGTTTACAAATGGAGGAATGCTTGTAGATGTAACTAGTAAAAATAGAATACTTTACCATGCTCTTCTGTTATGTCGACATGTTTTATTAATAAAATTATTCTCTCCTAATTTGCAAGACTTTGAAATGTGACTTTTTTTATGATGCACCTTGAATTACTAATAAACTGGGTGGCGCCTCCAAAAAAGTTAAATTGGGACCGAGATCAGATTTATTTTCTATGTCTTGTTCGTGCAAAAATTTATAGATTATAGTATAATATACATTATTACCGATGTTATTATAATATTTGTACTTAAATACTTACTTGTAGTTCTCCACCGTAATACATGTGTTCAGCGTTCTGTATTACTTTCTCGTTAGTTAAAGTATGGAAAGGTTTCTCACATGCGAAGCTTAAGATTTCCCAAAGCGTAACGGCAAAGGCCCATACGTTACTTGAGCAAGAATAACGATCCTGTAAAGAAATCTTTTATTTCACATGAAAAACACAATTTCTAGTTATTCGTGAAAAACGAGTTCTAACCCTGGAATTAACTAAATTTGATGTAATAAAGAATTGGTAGCTTTCTTACGATCTGATAGCTCATTTATGCAAATTAAGCACATACCTAAATTCTGCATATCAAATTTGATTTATTCCAGAAACTGTTTTTATTTCAAGATAAAAATACCTGCAATGAAAATTTTCATTCTCTATTGAGTGGCCTAGTTTTAGTAAGTATAACAAAATTATAATACTAATGGGCAGGGTAAAAGCTTACAAATTGCTAATTTTGTTTAATTTTGTTATTTGGTAACCCTTAGATGCATTTTTGGGTATCAGAATTCTAAACACCTTACTTCTAAATTCAAAATAAATAAAACTATTACTATATTTTTCGAACAGATTTTAAGAAAATGCACTGATTTATATATTACTTTTTAATTGTAAAGTGATAAATTTACTGACGCAGAAGTCAAAAAGAAAATAGGAAAATAATAAAAGCAATTTAGATTCGGATCACTATATCGACCGAAACTAAATTTAATTGTAGGTGATAAATTAATTGAAGCAAAAAATTGATTTAACTGTCTAAAAGAATATTGTTGTCACGTTTCTAGAATTGTAATAATTCATAATGCTTCCATTCAGGGATCATAAGTTTTAATGCTTCATTAGCTAAATGTTAAAGCATAGATATTAGAGTTTGCCAAGTTAGTGTCTACAAAATATCTTAGAATATTCGTTAAAGCTGGCTGCTTAGTATAAAGTGACGGATATTTGTAATTAAACCCAAACTTACGGTGGGTAGCTGTTTAGTCGGGCAATCCATAAACATTTCTAACCAGAAGCTGAGCTGTGCTTTGAAAGGCATATGAGCCATCAATAGCAGTTTTTATATTATAATAAATATAATATCGTTAATTTTAGGGGGAAGACTTTTTCTCCTTTAAAATTTCTTCGTTGAACTCAGTGTTTCTGTAGCTCGTTTAAAGTATTTTGACAAATAAAATTAGGGTATTATGTTAGTGTATTGTGTGTCAAAGTTTTTGAAGCAAACCCGTACGTAAGGTAGGTAACATTATTAATTGAAATCTGTCCAAAGTTGAAAGAATGGATATTTATAGAGTTCATATTTTAGATCTTTTGATCAAGTTTGTCGTTATTAATAGTTTAGGGTTTATGGCGATATAATACATCATCTTAAAATATTTTGAGGCATCTTTTTCAATGGAGCTGCAAAATTTCATTTCTTTTAATTTATAAGCTTCACGGAATTAATGTGCTTTGACGTTCAAATTTTTATGTTCATGTAAAAGCAATTTTAGGAATACATTAAGGAGTATTTCCAGATAATTATCTGGTATCGAAAAACTATTAAGTCGTTAATAAATTTCTTATGGATTTATTCTAGTTGCTTTGCAGCGCTCACAGGGCATTCAACATGGATCGTCAATTATGACACAACTTTATTGCTCATTTGAAGTTAATTTTCCATCTTTCTAACTTTTTATAGCTTAGGAAGGAGAAAAGACGTAGCAAATATCGTATCTTCTGAATAAATATCTTGCCTTAAAAAAGTGCAACTCATTTACTGCAGTTTCTTATTAATCTTGCAAAAAATATTACCGTATTATAGTGTTTTTCTTCAGGAGAGTTAATCATTACTACACTAACTTAAATAAAATGTTTTTGTGTAAAAAAGTCAGAAACACCTTTAGGCTTTAAATACTATATTTAAAAGCCTCCTTAGACTTCTTAAAAATGAAAATGATATTAAATTCCTTATTAAAATCTTAAATTGTTTATAGTGCAATTGATATCTATTTTTCCTACAAGGCTGAATTTTGATGAAAAGCTAACTTTTAATTTACTTTCGTAAAGCTTTTCGTTAAACGTGAGCGAAATGATAACTTTTAGAAGCACTTTGACGTAGTTCATTTTTACTTTCTCTTACCCTATATGAAATATAGGTATCATAGAAAGTATTGTTTTCGTCCAAAATTATTGATATCAAATTTTTACGAAATACACGTTTTTGAGTCCGAAAATCATGTTTTCAGAAATTAGTCTGTGTGCATGTGTGCGTGCGTGTTTGTGTGCTGGTGCGTGTGGGGCGCGTGCGAGTGCACGTACGTGTTGCCGCTAAAACAAAAAGGCGTAGACACTTGATTGAAAGAATAAAGTTAAAATCAGATGATCGAAATGCGATTTTTAGGATATTTTCGATTTTCTCTAAAAAGGCTTCAACAATTTTTTTAAAACTTACCACGTTTCTTATGCCTTTGCTGCGTTTTTCACGTGTTACCATGTTACTATCAGCTGTAAATATCGCATAGTCCATACAGCAGCTAGTACGAGAGCTGTCCAGAAAGTAACTTATGTTTTGGAGGGCGAGGCCAGAGGTGGGCCGCAGGGCGGGGCGAGCGAGTTCGCGTTGGTATAGAAAGATTCTCTCATTTAGTATGCGTCTAACTGTGGTTTCGTCAGGTTTGTCCTAATTTTTTTTGTTCATTGTGAGTTTTTAAAATATGTGCAGCAATACAAAATTCCGCGAGTTGCGGGATGCGACTAGTGATTACGGTTTTGTTCGCGACAAACAGAAACAAGGCATTGAGTGAGGCAGTGTTGTATTATATTTTAAAATGGTTGCATTAATATTCACGATGAAGCACGAAGAGGACGACGGAGTATTATGGCTCTAGCACTTGTCCGAAAATCGATGAAATAAGTCCTGAAAATCACCCTTTTACAATTACGGAGCTTTCGTTTAGTTTTCTTCAAATTTCTCGAAGTTTTCTGCATGAGATTGTGACTCAAAAGCTAGGCTACCATATATTTTCCACCAGATGGGTACCGAAAGTCTTATAAGAAGAACATCAAAAACCAATGCATCATTAATATTTCTCGGGGCCTACGTCAAAGATGGTGACTCGCTTCTCAATCGTGTCGTAACTGAGGACAAAACTCGGATACATGTGACTTGTGAAACAAAAATATAATTTAGCTGGGTGGGGACACCGAATTCTTCCTAGAAAAACAAGAAAAGCTTTGTACACGTGTTATCAAGAAAGATCATGTCGATCCTTTTTGGGACAGGGAGGGTTGCTTCTGGTAAATTTCCTCAAACATGCAATAACAATAATCGCTGAGAGATATTGTGAAACATTACAAAAGTTAAGAAGAGTGATTCAAAACAAGCGGCGACGAAAATTGGGTTTCAAGGTTTTGTTTTTTCATGAAAATGCCCATCTGCACACGGCCAATCGCACTAAAGAGGGCTTACATGATTCCGGATGGTAAGTGTTTGAGCGACTACCGCTTGATCCGAAAAGGCTTGCAACTCAGCTCTTTATCGGCGCAGAACTGCAAGCGGACGTGGAAGAGTGGCTGACGTCTCGGGCGACAATATTCTATTTCGATGAAACTGCTAAGCTGATGAAGTGTTATGATAAGTTTCTTAATTTGAACGGTGTCTATGTTGAAAGATAACTTAAGAATGTGGCTTACAAATGTATATAATAAAAATTATTTCCTATCACTTCGATTTTTTTTATCTAAAACGTAAGTTACTTTTTGGACAGCTCTCGTATATAAGCCGACTCATCATTTTTATCATATGTAGTGGTTTATCTCAAAAACAGGGTCATACTACAAGCTTTAGTTGAAAATATTTTGAAAACTACACGATTTAGAAAAAATAAGCGAATTTTCTAACATATACGAAGAAGTATATGCTGTTAATGTAGCGTGCCTTATTTATTTTGCCCATTCATACGTTTCGGGCCTAACTAACTTCGCATTATTAAAATTGATCCAATGCTGTTTCCCATTGCATTACACCTGTTGTTATTGGATGAATTGCCGCATCGCTCTAGTTAATATAGGTTGGTTTTAACTTTGATTAAAAGTGGATGAGTTAATGTATTTTTCAAAATTTAATTTCTTGCAGAGAGAAAATTTCTGAGCAAAAAGTCTGACGCTAGCGCAAATTAAAGATTGTTTGAATAGTCTATACGAGGACTCCTCCACCGTGAATGCAATTCTCGCCCTACTCAGCCTGCGGTAGCCGCGCCCTAAGAATTTTGCTCATTGACTAAAAATACACGAATACCGCCGTGAGTGCAGAGTACTTCATAATTTTGCTATACCATTTGTAAGAAATACGAGCGAAGAAATAGAAGAAGTTGATTTGTGCATATCTATTATAGCCAAGGCTCCTGTGGAGAAATGCGCCGGTAAAATATCTTTCACTAGTGCTAAAATTTAGATTTAACGCCTAGCAAATATTACTTGATTGCATAGTTAAAATATGAATTGCGGTGGAGTAGGAGGAGGTTTAAAACGGCTATTGATGCCCGTTTTGCTATATAAGGGGAGAGGTATATATATATATATATATATATATATATATATATATATATATATATATATATATATATAGA
>JAHWXV010463978.1:0-13099 GCA_024586415.1 Phrixothrix hirtus | reverse complement strand
AATAAGTAATGTATATGAGAATGCGAGAACCTTGTTTAAAAATTAATTGTGCAACAAGATGATTACAAAACGCTCCGAGATATTTGACGCCAATATCAAGATTGGGAAATATGCAATTTTAGGATTCTCAGGGGAGAAATAAAAAATTAGTTAGTTATCAGGTTTTAAGCGATACTGTTCACGGAGAGTAAAAGTTATCTTGAATAGTACCTTGTCTTTAATTTTTAGATTTTGATCTGTCTTTGTCAAAGTTTATTAAACCACTAGGTAATGGTGTCAAAGTTGGGTTTCCAGAAATAATTCGGGATT
Source organism: Phrixothrix hirtus (assembly GCA_024586415.1). NCBI lineage: Eukaryota > Metazoa > Arthropoda > Insecta > Coleoptera > Phengodidae > Phrixothrix > Phrixothrix hirtus. Next base: position 12,790 of record JAHWXV010463978.1, on the reverse strand, counting down.
CGTAATTTGGCAAGATTCAGACAGGTACTGTTCCGTATACTTCTACCTGAGAAGAGTCTTCATGTAATTAGGACACAAAGGGCGGCTTTCCTCGCAAGTCCATCAACATTAGAAACACTAAAATAGTAAGTGCTCTCCACGTATTTTTGTCTATATAAAATTGAAATGAATGGATTATGACCTATTAGTAAATTACTGGTTAAATGAACATTTTGCTTATTAAAAGTTACTCAGATATTTGTAAATTGTTGCAAGCTTTTTTTTTGTAAATATAACTGTATTATAGTAATTTAAATTGTTTAATGAAACCTTTAGTAGTTTGGGTACCCATTCAATTATCAATGTTTAATGTTTTCGTACATGTCGCCAATGCAAACTAGATCTACCTCTTTGAATTTATCAAAGATTTCGCATTTACCTGAAGACGTATTTTGGTTTTCCTTTTAAACTCGCTACGAGCCAATCTCGCTTGCACGGATTACTGTATGTTATTAATATAATTTTAATTGAAGAATATGCATTTTACCATTGCGTATTAACCAGTTATGTATAAATGTGTCTATGTTAAAAATTTATTATACGATGTATTTGTGCCCAATTAGTGTTTTCTTTCTTTATTACTGACAACCTAAAGTTTACCTGAAGTGATATTTATACAGTGCGTGCTCAATAAATTTAGTACTCATTTCATAACTTATCAATAAAAGAAAAGTTATAAAGCATTTGTTTCGAGTAAATATAAAACTTTCAGAATAATTCAAAGTTCAGTTAGCTTGATTTTTAATGATATACACAGTAGTAAATTCTAGTACCTGCCTGTATGTAGTTCACCTTCTGCAAACTACAGCCTAATTTTGTGTGTGACATTAACTTCAATTCTAGACTTATGATCAATTAGCATTAATTTTTAATATACAGGGCGTATCAAAATAATCATAGTATTTTTCCACTTTCATCAGTAAAGATAGTTTTGGATTAATTAAGCAGACATAGGGAGCTTCGCCCTAATTTTATAATAAAGTTAGCACTCCATAATCTACAGGGGCCGTTATAAATAGTGAGCACTTCTGGTTTAGTATATCTTCTTTTTAGTCTTTATCCCAAATCTGCAGTACCATTAGAGTATCTGTCTCCAATCCAAATGATAGGTCATTAACATCTTGACATGCAGGGTGTTCCACAAACATTACCTGGTAGCAGTATAGACTTGAGAACAGTGGCACCCACCTTTTACCGATTTTGTCTCGACTTAAAAGTGTTTAGCCTCGCAAGTACCGATAGACCATGCCTCGCTCCACTGAAGCTTTGCTGGCCATGGTTAAACGCTTGTGATTTTTATTTGCCGCATGCATTATTGCCAGTTTAGCCTGTGACATATGCAATGGGTTCCAACATATTTTCTGTGTAACTGGCAGCATTTAAATTTCCCTAAATGAAAACAAGGGGTGATCTACTGCCATAACATTATACATTCTAAAGATTCACTCCTTGTATAAGGATGTTCAAGAGCAACTTCAAAATTTCTATGTTCTCCACATAGATATCTGATTCTCTTTAGTCATCAAGGACCCACAAACAAACAAACATGAGACTCATCACTGAACACTACCTTATGCCATTACTGCACCCAATTTACTCACTCATTGCACCGTTTCTTCAGTCTGCTGGCATGATAACGTGATGTAAGAGATATGGCATACAAATGGTCGGAACTAACAAAGCCCAAAAGATCATATTTGGTAATGTACAGATGCCCGAGCCCTTGCTCTAAAATTTCCATTCAAAATCTGTTTCTTAACCCTGATTAGTAATCAACCTAGGATGTCCAGATCCTTGGTGATGTTCATAAAGTCCTTCTTCAGGCTATCTTGACCCTTTACTGTTACTATGTTGCAGTATACAGTTGGCAATTTACCAAAGTGAAAATCCGGCATTTCTCAAATCATTGATTTTGATTAGTTCAAACTCACTTAGATGATGATAACTTACAGGTTGATGAGCTCTAGGCATTTTTAGAGATGTGTTTAATATGACTGTAACCGGAAAACTGAAAAAAATCATTCACTTGTGTTTTGGTAATAGAGAAAAATCAAAATATCGCTAGAAGTTTGTGTTCACATTTTATTCACTTTCTTTTAATACTTACTGCATTACAACTTCTGTACAAATTTAAATAAAATGATTTCATAAATACTAGGTGCTGCATTTTTTATTCATATCAGTAAATAATTACAGTTATAAAACTCTGCCAACTTTCACTTCATATTTGATGAATTGAGATCAACATCCAATGTTAAGACAGTATTTAATAATAATTATACTCAAATACACAACTGAGAAATATTTTAGGTCCTCTAGCACTAAATTATATTAAAATACACAGTCATTTGCTTTCCCACTTTCAGCAACATACGGAAATACTTAGGGGTCTCCCTTGCTAGAAGAACAAAAAAGTCCCTGACTTTTCAAGGTTTTCTCTGATCTTACCATCTTTTGTAGATCCTCCTTTGGGGTTATTAACATTAACCAATAATCACTTTGTGAAGACCCAGTACAAAGGGAGATATATAGCTGGGCAAGAGGAAACCGAGAAACCCTAGGGAAACTGAAGGGTCCCTGCCACTCGTTGTTCTCATTGCATCATGCATACTTTTCAGTATGCTAAAAGAATTTCTTTTTCAAGAATCAGATATATCACACCAATGTTTATTAATGCTTGGATTTATCCAATCAACATTAAACACAGTCTTTTTATTCATTGTATTTATAAATTATAATACAATAAAACAATACACAACAATTAACACATACTAACACAGCTTTAATTTTAATATTTGGGTATTTTGCCTTCTTTATGATATCTGATATGCAATGTAATAATTTGAACCGTTAACATCGCCAATTGCTAATTGCAATGTGTTCATAAAGCAATCTTTATTTCATTAAGTAGAAAAACGTATAATTTATCTCTGGCTACGTGTTTATTTGCATTTCATTAGTCAAATAAATTAAACTCTTAAATTAGATACTGTAACAATCATTTTACCACAATGATGGTGATTTATAAACCATTTGCATTATTTATCAATCGTATGCACAAATAATTCAAATTCTGATAAACGTAATCGGACGATGAGAAATAAAATTAACTAGCTGTAAGATCTTGCTTTCTAATTCACACAATGTACTTTGATGCTTTCAAACATTTTAGTTCTTATGCAAAGGGACTAAAAGTTTTCATTATCTTGTGATTTAAAGTAAAAAATATTGGTTTTTTTTTATATACGAAAATTGTTTTCATGATTCATTCTAGAATTCTCCGACTTCAGGCTGATTGACATTATCCTATTTTCGACCTTTTTTTTAATATCTAGATTGATCCTATTTTCATTCTAGAATTCATACTAATTTTAAGTCAGGTATGATACTTTTACCCTGAAGTTTAACACAATTAATTTATCCATCTCATTTAACAGTGATGCCAACCACACCAATTTGTGTAATTAAATGTTTTGTTAAGTCTGCTAACCATTTTCTTTTAACACACATGTTACGTGACATTTGTTAGTAATAAATAAACAATTAAACAAAATAATATAAATAAATACGTACAAATCTTATAATAGGTTATGTTTCTAGATTAGAACAGTTGGTAACATTAAAATGTCATTTAATGCCCAAGTATAGGATACAAGTTACAACAGAATTAGGTCTGGATCTAGTTTGCCTTCTATTTTCTAGAACTTTTTAAGACAAAAAAAGGATGAGATTTCACATTATGAAAACCCATTCTAGACATCTAGGTTCTAATTTCTAGTAGAAAAAAGGATAAAAATAGGTTAATGTCAATCAGCCTTTACTGATTTTTATTAAATTCTCTGACTTTTGGGATGTTTACAAAATTCCTGGATAATTCAAGGTTTTCCAGGTTTTCTAGGTGAGGGGGAACTCTGCACTTGGTTATTAGTTTTCTTAATTTATTTCACACTAGTGCAGTATATCTCCACTTGGTCTACAAGAAGTGTGAATTTTATTGACATTGGTTAGATAAAAGTAAGTGTCATTATATGATTATTAGTGTTTACAGAAAACCTAGATGCCAAAATGCTGCCATTCCCAACAAAAATAGAAATTTTTGTAATTCTAAAATTATGTGTTAATTTTGTGCTCAGCTGGAAAAATTCATGCAGTGCTAGCTTAACATTGGGCGTTAATAGGGATTATAATTGTTGATTCTTAATGCAAGTTTTGTACTTAACCTGTTTATATTGATAAATTGCAAGTTATAAAATTCCTTAAATCCTTAAATAACCAAAATATGAATGTATGGTCTTCTTAGTTTGCACAAACTGTTAGGTTATAGGCTAAATAAGTTATTTATGTACAATTATGGATCATATTTCTGCACTGTGTTTATATTTAAATAGCAATTTATGTTAAGAGCATTTGAGAGTATTTGAAGTTGATAGCATTATACTGACCAAATACAGCAGCACCTTTTATGCTGACAAAATTATGCAACAGTTGAAAGTTAGCACTTGCTTAACTTGCTCGTTATCACAATGTTTGTCGAATTTTTGTGCTAGCATTAACTGCGAATATCTATGACTAATCAAAATAACAGATATCATTTTCTTTCTAACTTAAAACTGCATGTGTACATGTATGTACCTGATAACCAAAGATTTCAGCAATAACCTTTGATTTGAAACTATATTAAAATCAAATTAATAAGGATTTATTCTTGTACACAGAATGTCTATGGTTGTTTTCTCAGTTAAAGTAATGAGCACAAGAATCATGTTGTACATATCTTGAGAGCACATTAATAAGGATTTATTCTTGTAGTGGGGGTGGCTGAGGTTGTTTTCTCAGTTAGTGATGACCACAAAAATCATGCTGTACATATTACCCTGAGAGCACATAATTCGATAAACATTTAAGATTCAAAAGAAATCAATTTACTCATAATTGGTGGTATTTACTCTTGTATGCAAATCAGTTTCTGGAGGCAAGAGTTTATTTACGAAGATAAATGTTTTTATGGAAATTATTGTGGTGCATTTGATAGCACATAAATCTATGCTTAATGATATTATGAATAATTTTTTTGAAATTTTTTATTCATATTGTAGTGCTAACTTAATCTTAAGCTAGCATCGCATGGATGTTTTATTTTTCCAGTTAAACTGTATGAGTATAAAATTAGTACATAATTTTTGTTGGGTGGGGTGCTAAGTTAATAAATATATATCATTGCCGTGTCTTCGGCGCCATTCTACTATCATGTTTCACTCTCAAAATATTTGGGTGGTTACACCCCAGTATGAATATGCATATGGGTTTTTAAAGCACTGTTATGGGCACTACAAAAATCACACTGGGAACATTTAAATGGTTTCTCGCCAGTATGAATACGTCTATGTATTTTTAAAGAATTCTTATGAGCACTACTAAAATTACATAGAGAACATTTAAACGGTTTTTCTCCAGTATGAATACGCTCATGCAGCTTCAAAGCATGTTTTTGGGAACTAGTATATTCACAAAGAGTACAATTAAAGGGTTTCTCTCCAGTATGTATTCGCATATGAATTTTTAAAGCATTTTTATGAGTGCTACCATAATCACATTGAAAACATTTAAATGGTTTTTCACCGGTATGAACACGCATATGAATTTTTAAGGCACCCCTATAGGCACTACCAAAATCACATGCAATACATTTAAATGGTTTTTCTCCAGTGTGGGTACGCTCATGCATTCTTAAAGCGTCTTTTTGAGAACTGCTATAGACACAAAGAGAACATTTAAACGGTTTCTCTCCAGTATGTATACGTTTATGGATTTTTAATGTATCTTTTCGGATACTACTATAATTACATTGCGAACATTTAAAAGATTTCTCACCAGTATGAATACGTTTATGCATGTTTAAATTATCTTTTTGAGTGCTACTATAATTACAATCAGAACACTTAAATGGTTTCTCACCGGTATGAATACGCATATGAATTCTTAAAGAATTCTTATAAGCACTATTGAAATTGCAATGAGAACATTTAAACGGTTTTTCTCCAGTATGGACACGTTCATGCATTTTCAATGCATCCTTTTGGGAACTACTATATTTGCAAAGAGAACATTTAAAAGGTTTTTTTCCAGTATGAATACGTATATGAAATTTTAAAGCATTCTTATGAGTGCTACTATAATCACAGTGAGAACATTTAAATGGTTTTTCTCCGGTATGGACACGCATATGATTTTTTAATGCACTTCTATGGCCAGTACAAAAATCACACTGAGAACATTTAAACGGCTTTTCTCCAGTATGTATACGTTCATGCATTTTCAAAGCATCTTTTTGAGTACTACTATATTCACAGAGAGAACATTTAAATGGTTTCTCTCCCGTATGGATACGCATATGCGTTTTTAAAGTATCTTTTCGAATGCTGCTGTAGTCACATTCAGAGCATTTATATGGTTTTTCTCCAGTATGAGTATGCTTATGGATTTTCAATTTATCATTTTGAGTACTACTATAATTACATTCAGAACATTTAAATGGTTTTTCACCAGTATGCATTCGCATATGAATTCTTATAGAATTTTTATAAGCACTATTAAAATCACACCGAGAACATTTAAACGGTTTTTTCCCAGTATGAACACGTACATGTATTTTTAAAGCCTCTTTTTGAGAACTACTATATTCACAAAGAGAGCATTTAAAAGGCTTCTCATTAGAGTGGATACGTATATGAATTTTTAAAGCATTCTTATGAGTGCTAGTATAATCACACTTAAAACATTTAAATGGTTTCTCTCTAGTATGAATACACATATGAATTTTTAAAGCATTTTTATAAGCACTGCTAAAATCACATTCTGAACATTTAAATGGTTTCTCTCGTGTATGGACACGCTTATGCATATTTAAGGCACTCTTCTGACTACCACTATAAGCACACTGAGAACATTTAAATTGTTTCGCTACATTATGATTTTTTATATTATCACTATAAATAGTAATATATTTATATTTACAGTCTATCGATAGATCTCCTTCAGAATTATATTTCTGAATAATATTAGATTCATTATTTCTAGCTATTAACTTTAATTGTTTCATATTTGAAGAAACTTCTGGATCACATAAATCAACTTCTTCTGTTTTGATTTCCTTCTTATCGGGAAATCTAAAATTCTCTAATAAATACAAATTCTGAGTATGTGGAATGGGACAGGAGAATTGGTCATTAAGTTGGCCTTCACTCTTGTAACATTTATGAATAAATATGTTTATAACATTAATGGACGTCCAACAATTTGAACAAAAGTTTGGTTTTGAATTAAGGCGTAAATCCTGTTAATAAATTAATTAAAAGGTATAACCAAAATAAAATATAAACTTACTAATTCAGGGCAACATAAGTATATTTTTTTGTGAAATGAAATTTCTTCTTCCTTTAATCCGATTGTACTAGTGTAAACTGAACTTGAATTTTCTTTAATCGCCAGTGAGCAAATTCCGCAAGTTTTAAGATAAAGCTCTTTACTATTATAATAATTTGATAACATCTTGTTATTGTTGGTGTTATTTCAAATTATTTTACACTGTTGAACCATAGCATAATCCCCGAATAAAAACTAATATCCTGTGATATAATTAATATCTTAGACTAGCATTAATATAGTAGGAAAATTCTCCCGCCATATTGTATTTGGAAGGTCATAAAATTCGTTCTATATGGAGTGTCCAAATATTTCTGTCCTAATAAGTAACAGCCTGGAAAGGTATTTTCTAAGTAGTTACACCATTGTTTATATAGGGTGTTTCAAAACTGGGTACGCAGATCTTAAAAGCGAATTCCTCTCACCAAAACAACATAAAAAGCTTATACCGCGTGCTCCAAAGGTATGGAATAACAGTTCTGCATGTTTAACCAGACGTTGTATTAAAAAATGTTTCAAATAAAAGTTGCTTAACAAAATATTTCACACATTTTGGCGTAAAACTGAACAATTTAATAAAGACGTCATTTGGAGTTATAATGTCATCAATACTTTTTTAAATGGAACACCCTGGATATTATTGGCTGTTTACATTAATCTAAGTAATACCTTTTAAAATGGTATAAGGTTTAAATGGTGTAAAGTTAACATTTTTTGAGATATTTGAATGTTAATTAATAAATTGAAAGACTGAGAAAGGTACTAATTTTTTATTACTTAAAAACAGTAACTTGTAAAAAACAGAACATCTAATGTAATAAATGTTCGAAATTTTGTCTATTAACAGCGAGACAATGACTAAATCAGTCAGAAAGGGCACGACCTGAATTTCTTTAGTTGTCGGGCAATATTTGTGCTATTCCAACTCGCATCCGTTGTGCTAATTCTGCCAGATCATTAGGGCGGTTTCTGTAAATTTTATTTTTTAGGTGGCCCCATAAAAAACGCATGGCATCAAGTTGGGAGATCGTGGTGGCCATTCCACAAAACCTCTTCGCTCTATCCAACAATTAGGAAACATCATTTAAGTACCTACGTACATTTAATTGAAAGTGAGGCGGTGCCCCGTTTTGTTGCAACCAAATGTTATTATTGTTGGGAAATAGGGTTATACAAGACGGAATTATTTGTCCTTGAAGCAATTGTAAATATCGATCAACAGTAAGGTTTCCATGAATAAAAAAGGGACCACAAATTCATTCCCAAACGTTCAGTTTCTGTGGTGTTTGCAAGTGAGTTTCAATCATCCAATGAGGATTACTATACTGACAATTGTGCATATTCACTTTTCCGTTTAGATAGAAAGTGACTTCATCAGCAAAAATAATTTCATTCACAGTTTGGGTAATTGTTAATTCGTTCCATCATATATTCGCAAAATTCAACACGTCTATCATAATCATCTTAAGATAACTCTTGCAGTAAAATGGGATGCTGTTTTTCCTTTTTCAAAATGCGATGTATGGAACCTTTACTTATATCGTGATTTAAAGCTAGTTGACGAGTTGATGAGTGCGGGTTTTCAACCAGTTCTATTAACACATTTAGCTTCTTATTATCCTTTGTCGTATCATTAGATCGAGCAACTTTAGGAACATGATTGATTTCTCTAAATCGGTTTAGAGCCTTGCTGACAACCGACTGAGTAATCGGATCACGATTTGGATACATCTTATTAAAAAGAGCACAGACTTCCTGTTGTGTTCTCCTTCGTTCTTCATAACCAATCATCATTAAAATGATAATTTTTTCTTTTTCTGTGAAATATACCATTTTACACTAAAAATTACTACTATAAAACTTGCGACAGTTTACTACTTTTTATTGAAAACAATTTCCATAGCATCCTAAACTTATCAATATTTTTTCGACTAACACTCAAATAATCTCTACAATTCTTTACTTTACATCATTTAAATCGTATACCATTTTAAAAGTATTACTTAGACTAATGTAAAAAACCAATAATATACAGGATGTTTCATTTAAAAAAGTATTGATGACATCATAACTCCAAATGACATCATCATTAAATGTTTAGTTTTACGTCAAAATGTGTACAATATTTTGTTATGCAACTTTTGTTTGCAACATTTTTTAATACAGTGTCTGGTTAAACCTGCAGAATCATTATTCCATGCCTATGGGGCACACGGTATAAAGATATGCTCAAAACTCAATTGTTTCGGATATACAGGGTGTTACAGATTTTAAAAATTACTCGTTGATTTTAAATATCTGTTAAATGAAAAACAAGATCTGCTTCAAACTCAGTACCGTGATTAATATTAAATTATCTTAATTTTTATTCATAAATCACCGTTTCTTAACAAGGGAGTGAAGTAGATGTCGCAGGATCGGGAACTATTTTACCCCAAAACTTCTATCCCAATCATCAAAATTTCCGTTTTCTTAAAAATTAAAATTTCCATGTTCATTTACTTTAAAAAAATTTCTATTTATGGGTATTGTAAAATGCAACATTTTTGAGATATTTGCATTTAACTGTTTTGGGGCGTGTAACTCCTCAATTATTTTTGTTTTAAATTTGATAGATATTAACACTGCAACCAATTTGGTTTTGAAATTACAAAATACAACTGAATATTTCGACCGGAAAGCGAATTTCTTACAAAATGTAGTAAGGTAAGATACAGCTGGCGCCGACTGGTGTAGTGGTTAGCATGTTTGCCTTTATATGCAAGGGACACGGGTTCAAACCCGATCGAGGTTGGTAAATTTTTCAGGGGAGAAAAAATTTAAAAAGCATGCCTTCTTATCGGATAAGGAAGTAAAATCGTAGGTCCCGAGTCAATGAGATATTTGGCACGTTAAAAGTCCCTACTGATGGTAGAACTCCTCCAGATTCGGCAAAATTCTATTAGGCATGGCGAAATGGCTATATAACAGTTCTAGTCTAAGAGGGCGAAGGAAAATTCCGCATCCCGATCCCTCAGCCACAAAAACACACAAACAAACAAAAAGGTAAGGATTCTTAATGTTTGGGGTTTTAGAGGGAAGTATTTAAACACATCTAGTAAAAATATGGATATAAAGTTTATGCCGGTGTCATTAGACATATTTAGTTGTCATTTTTATCATAGGTGTGTGCATTATTTTTGTTCCTTTTTTACATTAGATCTTAACTTTCTACATGAATGCAATTCCTTTACAAACTCTATTGTATTTTTGCATTACTTTTTGGTAAGTTATTTAAAACAAACAGGAATATTACATAATTAAATTATGCTTTAATATGCAGATTATAAAATGAAGGCTTTATTAATGATGGTATTTACAACTCAACTTGATGCTTTTAATCTCGTGGCCCATTTTTTAGTGGAACCTTAATCCACAGAACATGGTTTTATTCATTGCAGTTTAACGAAACCTTCCTTGATGTAATTGTCTTGAATAAAATGTTTTTCAAAGACGAAACAAATTAATACACCGTTTTGAAGAAAACATTGAATAAGACCATATAAATTTAAAAACATTGTATGCAGAAACACATGTACTTAATATTAAATTGTAATTTTGTGTTGACTGTGTAATTAACGTAATTTTGTTTTTGTAGTTACCTTACACAACTTCTCGTAAGGTATTTAAGGTTTTGCACATACATCCATATAACGTAAATATTTGAGATCTGCACGAAAAATAAATTGTTATCAATGGTTTAATTATAAATTGCAAGAAGATTTATTGGACTTCTCATGTTTTACCGATGAAATTTGATTCCATTTGTCGAGCTATCGATGTTAGACAACAAACAATCTTCACAATTTTGATGCCACAAATTGCATTCTATAAATAGGAATTTCTAAACGTAGAATATAAACAATCACGGTTAAAAATTATCGAAGAATAATTCTACTGTCTTTCATTAATTAATTGTATCATGATGAATTGGAACGTGGTTATTTTCAACAAGACGATGGAACTGTACATACGGTTAGAACTATACTTCAGTATTTGCAGTAGTATAATGGGAATTGATTAATTAGTTAAGTTGCCAGTTGCCTTATAAACATAATTGGAAACGCATAAAAAACTTCTTAAATCTATTTCAGCCTGTTTTACAATAAATTCTTCTTCGGAAACCTTTTCTTCAAGGTACCCTTCCCACAATGCTTTTCCTTTACCATATTAAGTTGCTAAAGTCAAACATTCTTCTTCAGTTGGTGAGTCACTTTTCTAAATTTCATAAACATATTCATGTTCTGCATCAAATTCTCAACAACTAAACTGTTGAGAAAGTCGTTTAACTGCTGAATTCTTATCGACAGCTTTGGTCCAACCTACAGCGGCGTATGCAATCCACATTGTTACAATTATACTAACATACTAATTTACAAAGCTCTAGTTAGTCAAAGGAGTATTCTAGAGCCGAATGAAGTTCCGAACTTTTTCTAATACTTCTTTAACTTGACTGGTGGGGAATGATTTAATCATTTTATACATAATTTATAATGACCCCAGATAATTATCTAAAATACATCGTTTATCATCAAATGAAGATAACTCAAGTAACTTTTGTTTTACTGTAGTAGTTATACTATACCGCTTCTGGATCAAAACGCTACATAACCTCACTTTTGAAGTTTGGCGGACATCTTGTGCGAGGAGTCGACGGCGGCCATTTTGTGGGTCAGCCATTTTATGGGTGAGCCAATTCTTAGGTGGAGTGGGGGCAGTCGGCTGTTTTGTGGGTGGGCGGAGGCCATTTTGTGGTCAACCATTTTTTGGGCGGGCGGCAGCCATTTACGGGTTTACCATTTTGCGGGTCAACCATTTTGCGTGAGGTGGGAGGAGTCGGCCATTTTGTAGGTCGGTCATCTTGTGGGTGGGCCATTTTTGGAGTGGGGGTGTCGACCATTTTGTGTGCGGTCATTCTGGGGCGCGGCGGCGCATGCGCAGGATTGAAAAATTCGAACTTAGCGTGAATATCATCATGATGTAAGGATACAACATGTACATCCTTTTGTAGTAAAGGAGAAACACGATAAATTAGTAGAGTCGGCCATTTTGGTGCGTGGCGGCACATGCGCAGGATTGAAAGAAATCGGTCTTTTGTAGTAAAGATGTCCTCATTTCTTATCACACAGTAGTTATAATTAGCATGTGAAGGTATTTTCTTATCGGCCCAGACAGGAAATGAGTCAGATTTATATATATATATATATATATATATATATATATGTATGAGGTTAATTTATAAATTTCTCTAATTGAGATAACTTTTTAAGACAAGTATTTTTTATATGCG
>JAHWXV010463976.1:0-11658 GCA_024586415.1 Phrixothrix hirtus | reverse complement strand
TATATATATATATATATATATATATATATATATATATATATATAGTAACAAATTAGGATAACGTTTTTAAGTTTGTTAACTTTTTAGTCAGATTGGCTTCATAACTAACAATGTTTAGAGTAGACTAATTTTAATAAGGAAATTAGTGGATGATTTTTAATTTTATACATGTCAGTATATACTGAATGCGATGTGAATTGAGCAAAAATAAATTCAATCAACAGTTTATGAACACTATTGTTTGTAAAAAATTAGCTCATAATTATTTTAATTTAAATTACAATCCTCTACATAATAATTTTATAATAATTTATTCACAAATGATTGCAAATAATAATCTATAACTCAGTACGACTTCATTTTAGTTGTATAATCGATAAAAGTACAAATTTATTTAATACTGAATTATATTTTATAATTTAGTTATCCTATACTATGTTTCATTTAATTACCGTGCATGTTTCACAGATAAATTTGACTCTTTTATTCTCAAAAATACAAGTTATATTAACAAGTCAGTGATGTTAAATGTGGTGAGAAATTTATTTTACTTACTTATCAATTAGTTAATTCTTGTAGTTCTCAACTCGGTGAGTGAGTGTAAAAATTTGGAACCAACCTTAGTCCTTATCAGAAACTTCTTTACTTTGTTAATTAGATCTTGTCATTCTTATTCTTAGATTTCTTTATATAATATTTACTAAATAACCGCCTTTAATTTTATTATACTTACAGCCGCTTGGCGTTGCTATCAATTTTCGTTATTATTAATATGATGGTACATTGACAACTAAGAACGTCGAGAACATCAATGTATGAGTAATGGGTATAAAAACAAGTTCTAACCTCCAGTCGATAGTCTCGAGTTTCTAGTCTAAGCATATAAACTTTCAGTTGCCTATGCATCACCGTTGAGTAACATCTTGATTTATTATGAGTTCAATTTCTGAAATCCGTAACAAGTAATGAACAGTGATAGAATTTTTAATGTTGGAAAGTTGCGCGCTATCGAAATTTATAAGCGTGTATAAGTCATTTACGGTAGTAATTTTATGGGTGTGAAGAATGTTCACTAATGGGATCGACGTACAAAACTCTGTAATAGAGGTGAAATCAAAGATGTTTGATAAAAATTAATCATATTGACCAACATCAGTGACACATGAGAAAAATCAAAAGAAAGTGGAAGTATTGATTAAAGAAAATCACCGAATTGGGTAAAGTAAAATTGCTCGGCACTTGGGTATTGGTCAAAAAACAGTCCATTACATTGTCCAAACGTTAAATTATAGAAAATTTTGGGCAAGATGGGCCTCACAAAAATTAATCGATGACATGGAAGAACAAAGAAAAGCATATGTCAATAACCTCTTAATCAGTATCGATGTGAAGGATGAAGGATATGATTTTCTGATGAACATCACCACCGGGGACGTATCGTGGGTTCATCATTACGACCATGAAAACAACCGGCATTAAATGGAATATCGTCATCATGATTCTCCATCTGTAAGAAAATTCAAAAGATTTGACATTTAAAAGTATTTTAAATTTATTTGCTTACTCCGTATACATAATAACGTATATTGCTGCATATTTCATAATGTTTAATTGATTATATGGCAATAAAAACTATTTAAAGTTAAAATTTTCTTACCGCGTAATGTTTTTTGCGATTTATTATTAATTTTGAGTACACATGCCAATGAGAGAATAGTAAACATAAATTTGACGTTTTTAATATATGTGCTGAACATGCTAACGCCGCCATCATGGTTAGTCAATTAAGATACAACTTTACGTGTTGAGGGCGTTTCCTTCGTACTCTTATTCCTTGGAAACATAAAATTATATTATTGGAGGCGTGAACTCGATTTTTACAAAGCATCCATTTTCTTCTTTAAATCATCAATGCTTTCAAATTATATTGGGAAATAACAAAAGCGCATAGTATAAACTTAGGTGAATATGGAGGCTGTTGCGAGGTTGTAATGTTCTTGCAGATCAAATGCTGCTTCACAGAAAAAGCATTATGAACAGAAGCGATGCAACATCCATCCATTTCTCCACAAATCAGGTTTATTCATCCACACTTACTCCTGAAAATTTTTAAAATCTCTGCATAATGATTTTAGCTGAGTCCTACTTTTAGAAAATCATTCAACTTACAGCGCATCCATACTATTGAAGAAAACAGTAAGCATTACTTTAAAATTCGATTTGCTTATTTGGATTCTTATTACACTGATAAGTTTAGCATCTTCCAGTGCATCCCTAAGCGCTACAAAAATATCCCCTGGAGAAGGAGGGACATTATTGATTTCTTCCTCAAGGTAAATATTAAAATATTCGCTGAAGCCAACACCCTACACGAGTTGTCTTCAGACCACCTCCCGGTGGTTCTTAAAATCAGAGACCAACGGCTTTCCCTAAAACTGCTACAGATACACAAAACCAATTGACAAAGGCACTGCTATTTGATATCAGGGTATGAACTAACGGAACAATTAGAAACTGAGACAGACATTGAAACCGCAGTATATAGATTTACTGATTCAATAAAGAGTATATTGGAAAAATGTCAAACATCAAACAACAAAATCATGGCTAATAGGTGGAACCTAAATCGAGTCAAGAAGGCTCTACTTAAAACAAAAACAAAGCAAAGAATGCATGAACACGCTCAAATTACTCCAATAACTAAGCGCGTTATGGAAAATTACAGAATGAAGTATCCAGAATGCTCGAAGACTAGAGAACCCCAGATTAGGATAATACAATCCAGGATGCAGGGGAAAACAAAAATTCCAAGTTATGGTGATTAAAAGCCCCTAAAAAAGACAATCGCGTGAATACTCCGATATTTCATAAGGGCAGTCTAAAATTTGATGAATTTGACCGGGTGGAAGTCTTTGCAGACTCCATCGAAGGGCAATGTTGCAACAATCTGCCGACAAATAAACTTCAACTAGCAAAATTTATCCAATCAGTTCAGAATGTGACGAATTTTACTGTAGATAATTCACTAGTAACCACGCCGGAATCCATGAAAACTCGAAAAGCCCCAGGTAAGGACAGAATTCCAGTTAAGGCGACAAAAGTCCTCAGACAAAAGCCGAGAGAAGAAATAGTTAATATACCAACCAAGTCCTTGGCAATTTGTTATTTTCTCCTACATTGTAAAACGGCACATATCAACACAATACCAAAAAAGGACAAAGAGCTCTTGATTTCAAAAAATTGACAACCAACTAGCTTACTCGAAAACGTTATTAACAAAAGACTCCAAATTCTTCTATAAGATGCAGAAGGTATTTCGAAGCAGCCAATATGGCTTCAAGTTCAAGTTTTCTGCAGTTCAACAAGCGGCCAACTTAGAAGCTGTGATTGCGAGGGCAAAACCAACTAAATTCAGCATCCTCGCCGTCTTTCTTGAGGTTTGAGAAGGCATACGACAAAGTATGGAGACGCCCTGATACACAAAATGTATCATATGAGCATCCCTTTCTCCGCCATCATAGTTACCCTATCTTTTCTCACACACAGGAGTTTCGAAATCAAATTTGGGAAAACACTCTCTTCTAAGAGAAGGGTTGTGGAGTATTTGCCATCAAAAAATCTTTATTTTAGATACAATTTGATACCTGAGCTACTTTTCTATATAATCATCCTTCAAATTTAAGCACATGTCGTATCGTTTCACTAGATTTTCTATGCCGTCTGCATACTCAATACTCAAGTTCATCATCACTTCCACAGCAATTGCGACCCAAGAAGCACCAAAAAGTTTATGGCTACGATGTTTTGGGATCGTAACGGTGTCCTCATCGACTACATATCTAGACGTGAGACTATAATGCAGCGGCCTACTGTCAGATACTTCACCGACTCCGCTGCGCCATTCAAAACAAATGGTGCGGAATACTGATCACGATAATGCACGCTCGCATGCAGCTGCATTGACACAGGGCTTGCTTTAGCCGTTTGAGTGGGAAATTTTTGAACATCCGCCATACATCCTGGACGTAGCCCCAAGTGATTATCACTTAATCCCCAAATTTGGTGGAAACCGCTACACAAGTAATGATGAACTTAAAGAAGCCGTTTGTCAGTGGTACAATAACTTGGCGGAAATTTGAGTATGCAGATGCCCTAGAAAAACTAGTGAAACGGCAAGACAAGTGCTTAAATTTGAAAGTTGACTATGTAGAAAAGTAACTTAAGTATCCAATTGTATGTAAAATAAAGGTCTGTTTCATTATAACCAATAATAATTTCTGTAGGAAAAAACATTCTTTACTTTCCGAATGACCCTTGTAGTAGCAGGTCAAGACGTCGTGATCGCCAAATCCACTATAAGGCAGTCCCTTTGCCACGGGCCAAACAGGATTTAAGTCCTGCAAGAATTTATACGAAATTCACAAGCGGATTTAACGTCGACTAACTTAGAGGGAGGAGTTGATTCTCAATTAACTAAAGATATTTTGCGTGGCAGTTGCTCGGGAAGAGTTATACTGCATGAAATCCTTGAAAATATTATAAGGGCGCCACTAGCTTTAATTGGGACTACAGCTATCTTATCCACAAGCTCGAAATGGCAAGATAGCGATGGAAAGCTTTAACAGGAAATATTACAAAGATAGGGTTGTCTCTGAATCACTCAATATCAGGCTATGTACTTACATAACGTTGGTCAACCTAACTTCCAAAGATCGCTACTTACACTTCAGTTCACACAAAATACCTGAAAATAAATTCACAACTATTCTAATAACAAAAAGATACTAAATAAACCAACAATAATTATAATGAATAGAACGAAATGTCACAAAACCTTAAATTAATTTGATACGTCACAAATGGTATAAATCACAAACAGGTTACTAATGCTACTATTGAACAAATGTTACTTTAAAAAGTTAAACTAATTTAACTGAAGATCCTGTCAATGACACGTAGGTGTCAGCTATTTGAAAACAAAATTGACTTGATACAAACGGGTCACCCTATATATGTGATAATTTTACATAAGAATACAACTATTCGTAAAGTTACATTAGGAATGTCAAATAATCAAATTCTCTATAGTGCTACATGTGTGACGGCATAAAATAAACGAACTTATTCACAATTCCGTATGAGACTGCCTAAATGTTAATGATTCTCTTTTGCAATTACAGGTGTTAAAAAAAACGGAACGACCTATTGAAGTTTACTTCCGCAGTTACTTTAAATAAGTAACAAAAATTCACTTACATGCCCGGTTGTATGAAGTTAAGTTTCTAATATTTAGAAAAGTTTGCCTTTATAACTTGTTTACTTCATTTATAGTTTCCGTAAACGGATTTCCATTCAACCAACGGTAGACAATGTATACAAACGTGTTTCCATAAACAGTTCCCCAATAACGGGATGAATCGATAAATTCTTTACACAATCATCGATAACTATAGGAAAGAAAACACTGCATAATTGATTTGAAGATTTTACATGATTAACGTTTCTTCTAAAATTCTCAACCAAGGTTAAAACATGACTGAACTCAACTGTGGTTCCAGAACCAATCCCCTTTTAACCTCCAAGGGACGCTAACAGAACAAAAATGGAAACGAAAAACTGTTCACTTACGAAAAACTATCTAATCACAAAATTGCATTTCAAAACAGGTTAATGATGTGTGACTGCATGATCGCGGTATAGAAATCCCGCGTCAGCAAATTCGAATTGCAACATGCTGATATCATGCATGGTACCGAGAATTACTGAATTTCATCATCTACGTACATTTTATCTAAAAATAGTTTAGCTAGCAATTTTAAATTCCTATCCCATATTTGGAATTATTCCCAACAAAACTGAAATAAATAATTAACATAGGGTTTCATTATTATGAGGTAACGACAAAGATTTTATTTGTTATATTAAAATTAATGAAAATTCTTTTGAATCAACGGAATTAAAAATAAGATTTCTTATTAAACTAAATACCAAGAATTGATTTGTTTTAAATTAAGATTAGTAAATGACGATGTTTAGGGTTATATGTTATAAAGCATATATAAAGTATTCAAAAAGGTTGATAATTGTAATTTACCTAAACGTATATTAATTAACTTTGATGCAAACATAAGAAGGCGTTGTACACCTTAAACTAGTGAATATCTATGCAGAACGATGGAAAACATCTTTAAACGACCAAAAGACCAACACCCTAAGAATCTCCGCTAAAGCAGGTAAAACCAACGACTTCATCTTCAACAGGAAGAAACTAAAAATTTAAGACAAGAGCAATCTATCTCATATTGTTAAAAGAGCTGCATACGCCATACACATTGCAGGACAGAAGCATAAACTACTAAATATTATGTTCCTCCTGTGCTTGAGTTATGGAGAGGAGGTACACGTAAAGGGATCGACAGCAGTACTGAAAACCATTACAACCGCACACAACAAATTGTTAAGAATGATTGCTGGGGCACTATACTACATTAGAAACGTAGACTTGTAAGAAACATTGCAGAATAGGACCTTATTCGAAGAGCGGAATAGAGAAGAGGGAAGATGAAGGAGACTACTTTAACATTCATCTACGTTCATACAGAAAACGGCCTTGTTGTACGGCAACCAAACTCAGCCTAGAGAACCACACCAACTCGCCAGGGCTGCAAAAGCTTATCTATATAGTCCTGGACTAAATAACTGAGAGGAAGGAAGTTAAAAAGATTTTCCAGTGCATGAACTGTTGTTGTGCTGAAAGATCCACAACTCATCACACGTAATAATTGAATCCTAGTAACCGGGATTTCGTTTAATCTCATCTAAAATATTAGTACAGTTTGCAACTCGGGACTGCTGATCTAGTGTAAAATCATAGGACTAATTTTAGCAGAGACCTTAGACATGTCTAAATTATTGTGCAAAATATGTGTGGCTCAGCAGACATTCTTAAGTGTAAGAATTTCTTTATCATTTGCGACAGATATCAGGGGTCTTCGTTTTTCATAGTCCTCAAATTCCTCTCTAACAGACGTAAATCCTTGTGCCATTCAAAACACACGTTCGGGATATACAATTCTCGTTATAAACTCCTTTGGGTATAGGATAAATTTCGGAAGCACTTTTACCAAGCTTCAGTAAAAACTGTATATTGACTTTTTGTTTAATTTTTGAGCTTAACAATTTTTGGCAAAACGACAATACTAATATACGAAGGTGGTCTGAAAACTAAGATAAGTAGTACAAAAGAAGGTTCTTTATTAAAATTTGTTACATTTGTTTTTCGACATAGTCCCCTTTTAACACGATGCACTTGTTCTAACGATGTTCAAGAATCAAACGCCTCAAAATAATCACTTGTTTCTACAATTACTTCCTCATTAGATGAAAATCTCTTTCCACCTAGCCATTTTTCCAGATTTGGAAACAAAAAAAAGGCAGATTGAGCTAAATCTGGAATGTAAGGTGCATGACGAAGTATTTCGAATCATAATTCAACTAATTTTACCGTGACAATGTTCGATGAATGATCCGATGCATTATCATGATCAAACGACATCTTCTTTCTTGCTAAATACGGTCGTTTTTCCTTTAATTTTTCAACCAGCTGGTCCAATGACGACGCACTGTACTCGCCTGTGATTGTTTTGCCCTTTTGCAGATATTATATGAAGATAACGCGACGAGCATCCCAAAATACGGTGACCATAATCCTGTTATCGGATGAAACCTCCTTTGCTTTGTTCGGTGAATTAAAACCGACTTCTACCTATTCTTTGGATTAAATGTTTGTTTCGGGGGTATAGTGGTAATAAATCGATGCAAAATTCGGCTCAAACAGTACTCAGAAGTCGTTTACGCGGATTCGTTTCTGGTCCACAGTTAGCAGACGCGGCACCCATCTTGCTGACAGCTTTCTCATGCCCAAGTGTTTATGTAAGATATATGACCAACACGTTCTTTAGATATACCTATAGCATCTGCTATCACACGCACCTTTAATCAACGATCATTTAAAATAAGATTATGAAATTTGGTGATCATTTCGTCAGTGATAGCCTCTTTCGGACGTTATGATCTCGTTTCATCTTCGGTACTTGTACGGCCACGTTCAAATTCATTCACCCAGAAACATAGTGTATTAAATGATGGCGCAGATTCGTCGTGAACATTATCTGACTCTTCTTTAATTTCTATGGGTTTTTCCCAGCGATATGAAAGTGTTTAATCACAGCACGAAATTATGTTTTGTCCATATTACAAAACAACGTAACACGTTTACTTTAAACAACTGTAAGAGATAAAGAACGTAACTTGTAGTGTATCTATGCCGCTGCATTGAATTTACCTTTTTTCAGCAATTAATTAAGTAATTTTTAAAGTATAAACTCGATGCTAAAATAAGGCATAGCTACATTAATTGTATTTATTTAAATTATTTAAAACCATTTCTTTAATCCAATACTAACAGAACATCCTGTATATACTTCATTTAATTATTACTTATATAATTACGGTTGCATTGATTAATGTTAAGAATAGGAATACCTTAACGTTTCTTGTATAAACTATTAATCTAACAGTTCAAGATTCTTGACCCAAGTCAACAAAGCGTTACCTATGTAGGTCAAGGGGTTTGAACCCTGTGCATAAATAACACGAATGGCCAGGACAGATTAGATAAATATACGTTAGTTCTAACCATTAATGGAAATTTTTACATTATATAAATTGATTTAATTGTCGTATTTTAATTAAAATGTAACTTATTCATTTAAAGAGTAGTTCGTATTAACCACTATATTATGTATAACTTTGACTTTTGTTAATCCATGTAATTAAGCCTGTACAACTGCTTTTGTTAATTACTTTTAATTGGAAGCAGTCCCGTCAATGTTTACTTTTACTACTTCGAGCACATTATATTATATTAATTAATTGTAGAGATGTTAGTTGAGGTAATTAAATGACTAGAAAGCTGTTTCTCCTTGAGGTTACAGATAACCATTTTATATAAAAGCTCGCGTTGTAAAGTCGGACATCAGAGCATATTTTACCGCCATCGCAGGTTGAACAAATCTCAGGTATTTAATTTAATATTATAGGGCATAATACACCCCATAATCGAGAGGAGTATAAGTCTTATGTAAAGTAAACTTTAAAATCGTTAAATTTGCAAATCCGTAATATTTTGATTACTTTTCATAATTAACGTATTTTAATACAGGCCGCATCATTCTAGAATTTAAAAGGAATGAAGCGCTCTGTAAACAGTACGATATTCAACGAAAGGGCCACGAAGATTGTTTACCTGCGCTTTTAGTTTTTGAAATCAATTAATAAACCAGAAAGATACTATTTCATTTCGCTAAAGATTATGTATACAGACACTCACCAAGGCAAATAAAATAAAAAAAGATTCCTCCTAAAAATGGCACAAATTTTAAAAATTGATTCGGCGCAAGTAAAAAGCCATGCAACTGTAATATGAACAATTCTAAGGCTTCTCACCAAACGATATGTAACCTAACTAAATAGGAAAAGATATGAAAGTTAGCATTTCCAAACAGCGTGATATAGCACGAGCAGACCAATAGTTTAGCCCTAGTGGGGCTCATCAGTGCTTAGTGACTGGACACACTGGTTGAAAATGCACAACTTCCTGGAAATGCAAACTTTTATATTTTTACCAATTTAGTTAGGTTAAAAATCTTTTGGTGAGAAGCCTTAGAATTTTTGATAATTCAATTTCATGGCTTTTCACTTGTGCCGAATTAAATTTTAAAATCCGTACCATTTTTAAGAAGAATCTTTTCTTTATTTTATTTATATTAAAATACCTCGTAATATAAACAATAGATGAC
This sequence comes from Phrixothrix hirtus, assembly GCA_024586415.1. Classification (NCBI taxonomy): domain Eukaryota; kingdom Metazoa; phylum Arthropoda; class Insecta; order Coleoptera; family Phengodidae; genus Phrixothrix; species Phrixothrix hirtus. Next base: position 1,798 of record JAHWXV010463976.1, on the reverse strand, counting down.
TCTGCCATTATTTGTCATCGACACCCACACAGGTTTGTGTTTAAAAGGAAGTTTTGCATTTTCAACCAGCGTGCCCAGTTACCCAGCACTGATGAGCTCCACTAGGACGAAACTATTGGTCTGTTGGTGCTGTGTCACGCTGTTTGGAAATGCAAACTTTTATATTATAACCTATTTAGTTAGGTTGCAAATGTTTTGGTGAGAAGCCTTAGAATTGTTCATATTACAGTTTCATGGCTTTTACTTGTGCCGAATTAATTTTTAAAATTCATGCTATTTTTAGGAGGAATCTCTTCTTTATTTTATTTATATTAAAATACCTTCTGATATAAACAATAGATGGCTCTGCCATTATTTGTCATTGACTCACCGAGGTGTTGAAAAACATTCCGGATCCTGCCCGTATAGATGTTGGGAGACCATCCTTTTAGTATGGTCTTTCGTGCCATGTAGTGATACAACTCAGTTGGTCGATGTCGCTCCGCTTCCTCTAAACACACCTAGGTCAAAAATAAATAATCTGGAACCACACAATAAATACCTATATTAAAATACACACACGAAAACAGCACTTTTAAAATGATTGTAACCACTAACATACCGTAACAACAAACAATCGCCCTCTTGGGGGTGCTGATCCATTAGATCGATCATATCAATTGTAAATAATAGCAGAAAAGTGCACTGGCACGACATCTACGTCCTTTAATTAAAAGAGAAACGGCCGACACCTAATTTTAAAAGGTTCATATCTATAATAAAATTCAAACATTGTAGAACTCACTTTATTATGTTTAATAAATGCTTTTTTTTGTTATAAACTCTTATTACTGAAGGTATAATTATACAAGCAATTAATAAAGGATTATATTACAAAGGTAATTTGTAAATATCATGTAAATACTTACAAATACAAGATTAAATAAATATCCAAATGGAACACAGTTTAAAATAACAGGCATGCAAATATCTTGAGCTAAAATTAATAGCAAACAGTTTAAATTAAAATAAAGTGCATTTATAGTGCTTCATAATTAAATACAAATAAAAATAATATTTTAAACGGTATACACCTAACCCTGAAAGAAATAGTAAAGTGCACAAAACTTAAGAACTACAACTAAATTAAAAATAAAAAGTGTTAATTGAGCTAATTACAACAAGAGTCATGATACAAATCTATATACAGAGTGTACAAAATTAAACCTAGTTAACAAACGACCATAAACCCATAGAGTTTATAAGCTTCGATTCACACTGGGAAGCAACCTTGTAAATACATTTTAACGTGTACATAAATAAAGTTAGTTTTAGGTAATTTCGGCAGAGTCCAAACTCCGACTTAAGAGCTAAACCCGAGGTAATCTTAACACTGCTGAGATCAGAGCACGTTACAAACATATTTGGCTGAAACTTTGACAGCTGTCTTATAACATATGATAGATTTGATAAATAACACGCATGCGTAGATTATCGCGCCATCTCTATGTTAGTTATTTCGTAGATATATAGTTGGATTTTTTATCTTTGCAGCTATGTCATAGATGTACAGTTAAAGCTTTGACATACTTAATAAACTTAATGTTAAATTTATATGCATATGTTAGAAAGAGATACTAAATATAAAGTTTGTGAGTAACTCCGGAACTAAGTTTAGACATACTAATTTAATAACGTGTGTATAAAAAGTTTTCTAATTAAGAGACCTATGGAAACAAAATGATGTATCTTTGCTTAATTCATATAGATATTTCCATTTTCATATTTGTCATGAGAACTACTTTTGACATCTGTCAAA
>JAHWXV010463961.1:0-21688 GCA_024586415.1 Phrixothrix hirtus | reverse complement strand
ATTACTTTTTTAAGAAAAGTTAAAATTGCCGAAACAATTGTTAATTTAAATAAAAAATATAAATTTGGGCGAAGACCTTTTAAATTATTAGATTATTTATGGTTGTAATTTTGGCATAAAAATGATACTGATAATTCACCAATTAGATTTTATTATTACTATACGGATGTGTGTACCGGGTGTTTCCAAATAAATGACAAATGTTGCAAGAATTTCAGGTGCGCTTACATGTGGTAAGTGTGTAGAGTTAGGTAAAAAATGAAAAGTAATTCGTGCTATAAGTCTTTTTCATCCATCCCAGATATATTATTAATTTAGCATTTCTCGCACAAAGAAGCACGATAACTGAATTTAGTCAAATATAAACAACTGCTAAAGTTTCTTTGAATACGAGGGTGACTCAATAAGTTAGGTAAAAATGTAACAAGAAGTTGTTTTTTCGATGTAAAAATATTTTATTTTCGACATAGTCCTCCACCAACTCAATACTTATTGCATCGACATTAAAGCTATTTAATGCGAAAAATACTAGACTACTTCAGCAATCACTTCTACATTAGATGAACATTTCTTACCAGAAAACCAAACTTTCATGTTTGGGAATAAGAAATAGTCAGAAGGATCCAAATTGAGTGTAGAAGCAGTTCTTTCTGTATTTGCCAAATGTTGCTTGATATGTTCTTTTGATATTTCCATTCAACTGGTCCAACAATGACGAATATTTCTTTCCTATTATTGTTCCATCATTTTGAAGGTAGTCATTAAAAATTATTCCGTAAGCATTCTAAAAACAGATGGCACCACATTTGCCATCTTCGTTTCACGCGAACCAGATTATACTCATTGTTTCGATGGATTTTTGATTTTCAGAGTATAGTGATGGTGCCAAGCCTCATCAACAGCAATAATTCGACGCAAAAATTCAGGCGTATTATGCTTAAATAGTTTAAAACGATACTCCGAAGTCATTGCGCGTTTACGTTTTTGATCCATGGTTAACAACACGGCACACACCTTGTAGAATGCTCTTTCATATACAAATCATCATGTAACATTGAAATCACTGTACCGATATATAATCTTAAAGCCTCCACAATCTACGAGTATTCACTGAATAATCTGCAAATACAACATCATGCAATTTTGTCATTATTTCCTATCTTACTGCTCCGCATCGTGAACGCTCTTACAACCACAACGAAACTCACTAAATTACCTCTGGCTCATTTTAATTAATGAACTATAGTCCGCATAGTGTTGGCCAAGGTTTTCTTTCTTTTCCATGCAGAAAATAATGTTCAACGAGAACGCGAAAATCAATTTTTCCCATTCTAGTGAAACTAATGCAAATTGTTTATTTTAAATATTTTAAATAGTCAGGCACAAATTAATCAGCAAATGTTCTTGTAAATTTACATAACGCGATTTAGGGGAATGTATTTTAAGAAACAATATTGATATTATTCTCCATGTCTTGCATTTATACCCGACTTATTGAACCGCCCTCGTAAATTTAACGACAGTGTCGTTACAAAATAATATAGTTTTATAACTTGCGAGTTTAAAGAGTTATTGGCGAAACCTGTTAACCATTATTTTATAATAACATTTTACTTTAATATAATTAAGTAAATACTTCAAATCTTGATATGGACGAAGAAATTTCAATTTTCGTTTTCACAAATATGAAGCGTACATTAGTCGTTATGGATCCATATATTTATTTAGCTATTGTGAAAAGTCATTGAGTAAACATTTTTATTGACATGGATTTAAATTTATGTGTATCTGAAAAGGTTTTATTACGAATTATTGTTACGTTATGCTGCTAGAAACGAAATTGACATTGTACCGTCTCTAGCAGCACTTCCAGGCATTTGCGTCACTGTAAAATGTTAACAGAAAATTGAGCAGTCTGCGAGCTTAAATTTTTGAGCTTGGGAATGAAATAAAATCCACTAAAGTTCAATGCTTCTCTAGGGTAACTAAACAAATATTTTTAATGTTATTTTTTTTAAATATGTAATTATCTTTTGGTAAATTAGTATTCAATACTAAAGTAATTAAATGCTCATAAACGCCGAAAAATGTATGTTCTAAATAAAACATGTAGGAAGGAGGGATAAAAAAGTCATTAATTGTATATTTTTCAAATTATTTTTTTTAAACAAATGAAAAATGTGTGTAATTGTTTATAATTAAATTAAATCTAATTAGTTGTTGTTTATGCTTTCATCGAATTTTCTTTCGTTAGTTATTTGCAAATTATTTTCGCAAAATTAAATTCTCCTGCGGAAATTGCAACTGAATTATTTGAATTATTTATTATAGAGTTTTGACAGTTTTAAAAAACTGACGAATACACAAGCATGTATAACTAAAGGGTTGTTAAGGACTCGTATTTATACTTGTACATAGAAGAACACCAAAATGTACTGATGGTTTTTGTTGTTAAATACCATTTTTATTTGTGACCAAATTATGAATGTGCCCATGTGCCAAAATATACAATACAAAAATCACTATCTCGCTGTAAGTAGTATGCATAATTCTGGTGCTAATTTTCCAAAATGCCGCTGAACAAAAATTACTGCACTTCTTGAATATTCTCCACAGGTTGGCATCGGGTGGTATAAGGTCCGATGAGTGTGCAGGTTATGCAAAATATGTTCCACTTGAAATTATCTTTCACCTAAAGTGCTGCAGTAAGGTAAATGATCTTGCAATATGGGTTATCTCGTCGTCTTGTTGAAACCATTGCTTATGAAACTGAATATTCCTGGCGCAACATAAACATCTCAAATATTGTAGAAATGGAGTGTCTATCATGATCTTGCAGTATTGCTGAGTAACTTGATCCTCATCCTCAGTCAAATAGGAACCTACTATATTGTGTGTTGACACGGCACACTACACTGTAAAACATTAACGGTGTAGCGGTTTTTTGACGATAAGCCTGGTCGCTGGAAGCCGATTGATATAGCCGTCAAAATGAATATAATTTTCATCCAAGAACCACACATTGATCAGGAAATCAGGATCCACGAAACCATGGTCAAAAATGTTGCACAATACACCGTTTTGGCTCACATATCTGCCTCTATAAGACATCCAACCTGTGTGCGGTATGGAACACCAGCGATATGTTTAAACAGTCCCTGTGGGAATTTCAAAGACTTTCGTCATAGACTTCTCTTGGGCGATTGCAACATATGATAGAAAATACGTGCATGACTGTCATTTATTGACAGCAATGCTGGTTGGTCAGCCATGTCCTTCCGTTGACACAATACGTTACCAGTACGACGACATTTATCAACAATGGAAAACGTGGCTGTGTTTCCTAGAGCGGCTTTCTGAAACCTCTTCCGGGTTTTTTTTCTGCAATCTGCTTTAAACTTGGTTCTCCTTCACGCCCATTTCCGTATGAGCGGAAATAGTGCTCTTGCTCTACTAGGAACCCATTTTTGTTGTTTGTAAAACCCATTTCCGATAACAATCACGCCACACTATTGTCACTATACGTGACCTATGCAGTACCGCGTCGACGAATAAGCTTGCGTATGAGACGTGCAAGAGGTTCGCGTATTCTGATCAAGACGGAAAGGAAGTTTTTCTCACATTAAATGTCAATAGCTGAAATGAACAGTTAAACGTTGTCAGTGTACATATATTTAATTATTTCAAAAGAACGTTCTTTCCGTAAACAGGGCAATAACCGTGATTCACCATCACGCAATATTATTTTGTTATGGCATCCTAAATGTCCCTCTGATAATAATTTTGATAGCAACAAGTTCACCTGCAGACCAGTAAGTGTTAAAACTGCTGAAAGTGTTAAGCGCGCTATCACGTGAATCGTTATGTTAATTACAGCAAATAATTATATCCCGGTGAGCTTAGTGAGAATAAGTAACGAGTTATTACAAAAGAAACGTTATTCAATTACCCAACTGACAATTCTCTTAAAAGTCGTAACAGATGCGCCACTGGTCTTTTGATTGCAGCTCCATAAAAGCAATTTCTAACAGAAAGGGGAAAGCAAGTAATAATGATAGTATATTCGAATGCTACAAATTATCAATCTTTTGCGTCCTGATAAAATTTAAAAGATGTAGAATTCATTTATACACTTTACAATTATTTACTTCTAACTTCTGATTTATCATATAAAATTATATATTTTATTGTAAGTGTCCTTTGCAACACAGATTTAATTGTTGAAAATTAATTTTCTGTTAAGCTGCGGGTGGCTCAAAAGATGTATTTTACCTTATATGCAACTATAAGCTGGTGATATGTTAGAATTAGAACCCCCAACGACCAAATTCGACAGGATCAGCGTGGAAGCCCGTTGATCGATGTCGAACCTCCTTTAGAAATAAGAATCCCAGAATTCAACTCTGAATCTGGATTGTATTTCATAACCTGAACAATTAATTAACTATAGACGATTACTACATGATTGTTTGTGCAACCTACAACTTATTTTGCCAAGATTACTTAAAAACCGCGCGTTACTTCCTAATGAGGGGAAACGCTAAAACTGCAACTGTTTACAACGACCTATTTCAAGAATGAATTATTCAAATACACTTACCAAAAATAATTTTGTGATCTTTCAAGGATTTGACGCATAAATATATGTGTATTTTTGCGTCACAAAATTATTTGTTATTTATATATTCCAATGAAATATCTTTTACCGAACACTTTTATGTGGTAATTCATGACATTTTTTTCATAAAAAAAACTGCTACAAAAGATTCTTATTTCATAACCTGTGATCATTTAAATGTCAGCTACCAGTGGGCTTTGAAAAAAAATTCATGCTTAGCTTAATCCATTCTCAGTAATAATTATCTGTCAAATTGACAGTTTGAATTTGTCATATTTTGCAGAACGTTTTCGGAAATTTAAAACTAAGAGTTCAAAATAGCGTTAAATGCAATGGCCATCACTTCATACATTTATTATAAATATTGTAAATAAATTTCCTATTTTAATTTAATAATAATGTTCTTTCCACCAAATTTGTTGACATATAATTTGCAGATTATGTATTGGCTTTGATTGGCGTGCGTGTGTTTAAGCTACGCTCTATGCAAACATTTCATAACCCACTGGGTACTGAAATTTAAATAATCGTATGTTATTTGATTTATAATAACACCAGTTTTACGGAATTGCTGTTACAGAATCTATAAATATTATTTTTTAGTGTAGTGATATAAATATACAGGGTTATTACAAAAGAATCGCCTAGTTTGAAAAACCTGTATTTTAGAAGATATTACACTTAAAGTATGTAACGGTACATGTACAAATAGGAAAATTAACCAAATTTAAAAAATGTACCTACAGACGTAGGTGAAAACGCAGTAATACAACTATTAAATGGAAAGTTTTTTGGTGCTCGAGTATACGAGGTACTCATCGGTTGTTAGCGTGCAAGGTGCATTTCGAAGAACGTACAAACAAGAAGCTTCAGTCACCAGGGCAAGCCACAAGGACCGCAATTAAAGGTAAAAGCAGCGGAAGACCACGTGTTTCGGACGACATGGTGGACAGGGCGAGGCAAAGTTTCGCGCATACTCCACAACAATCCACGTACAACAAAAGTCGTACACTGCATATTCCATATCCAACTATGTGGAAGATTTTGTGCCGGCGATTATACTTCAAACGGTATCGTATACAGACGCTGTAACATTTACACGATGGTGATTATGTAAAGCGGCCGATTTTTGTAATGCAATGTAAGAAGCACTGGTCGACGACAAATTTGCTAAGCATCGGTAGTTTAGTGACGAGGCGGCGTTTCATTTAAATGTCCACTCTGAGGCACTGAAAATCCTCATACTACGGTATAATATTGAAGAGACTCTCTAAAACTAAGAATCTTCTGTGCAGTTTCGCAAACAAAAGTGTACGGACCCTTTTTATTCGCTGGTACAACCTACCTCAGTTGTGGTTGTCTTTGCAACTTCGAGAGAATTCCGACAACTTTATGTTTCAACAAAAAGAGGCCCATTTATTGGTGTGATGGAATACGTCGTTATTTAACCCTCATCGCTGGATTGGACAATGTACTGAAGCGAATTTGATATTGCTGAAGTGGCCTTCTAGGTCACCCAAACTTTACTGTATGTGATTTCTTTCTTTAGGAGTACGTACTCCCACTCTAAGAAACGTTGGATGAACTCTGAGACGGCATTACTGCTCCTACAAGGAGCATCACTGAAGACATACTGCAACGTGTATGGTCCGAAATGGACTACCGTTTTATTAAAATAATTACAAATTTATTCTGGTAGCTACCCTAGGTATCCTACGCCCTCGCAAAGGCGGTGGTTGTTTTGATTTTTCAACAGCCATATCTGTCGTGGGACTCAAGGAATTTACATCGAGTATTTGTCAGTAGATGACTTTGATAACTTTCCTTCCGTTCAGCATATTTCTTGTAATATAGCTTGTTCAAGTAACCGAGTCTAGCTGTCTAAGAGGGCAGGCGCTTGAGGTGTCGGATCAGGTCTCCTTTGAGTATTTTCCAACGTCTCCGGGCACTAGTATCCGAGCCTAGCCGTCCTATGAGTCAGGACGGCTTGAGCGGAAGACCCCCAATTTTAATTTTAACTAGAGCGACTGGGGCGCCGAGCAAGTAGTCCTAGACGGACATTCATAGTTGCGACTCTAGTCCCTGCAGGACCGGCAGAATGTTTAAGTTATGTTTAGAGGGCTGGACTTTCGCTTCTGTACGTGGTACCGTTAGGCAACGCACCGAACATCTACCACGGCTAATTGCGGTAAACTGGCGTAGCCCAGACGGTCAGCTGATTGAGACTGACATGTAGCGTCACAGAAATTGGATCTATTAAATATTCTAGTGTCAGAATGTAGTGGGTCGCCTCCATGCTGGTACGAGACGGGCAACGTCCTTAGCACTATTATGCTTGCGGTTGAATGACTCATGTCCGAAGTTGCCGGAACTGGCGGAAGCCCTGAGTTAATCACGGCGTCCGCTGGACATACTCCATAACATCTAGAGGTATCTGAGTTAGCACTAGATCTAGTGGCTACATTCTATAAAATGTGCAAAGAGCACTCATATGCCTTACCATCCTACGAAGCCGCCGGGGAAAGGAGCGCACAACGTTCACATAGTCGATCTACTTACCTTCATTTGTGATAATCAACTGTATGGCCGAAAGATCACTGCATCTGCAAAAGGAGTTTACTCCTAGTCGTGGGCACCCTTATAACCCAGTAAATCTGACGGTATCTGGTCTGACTTATGTCGACTCCGGTAGACGGAGAGCATAGCTCCATCGTGGATTCCGAGGCCTATCTATTACCTCTTCGGAGGCGTTATATCCGATGGGATTCTTTCTATTTTATTAACTTTAATTTGATCAGAGATCTTCCGGGTCTAATCCATCGATCTAGCCATCTGTACTTTATTGAGCTTCAGCGAAAGACCCCCGTCATCAGTGGGAGATGACTAGCTAATAGTCAACAACGAAATGAGCCCAAGGGATGAAAAGTAAGCTCCGCGAGAGTTGCTCAGGGCCACTCATAAAGTACGAATGTGAGGCGTCTTGTCTCAGTTGTGATGTCTTAGTGTATCGTTGCTGTCAACTTAAACGAAAACTGTTGCCCAGTAGCGATTGGCGGTCACTTAATATATTCAGGCCCACAGATTTACCTAGCCAAATGCCTCGTCATCTAATTAGTGACGGGCATAAATGGATTAATAATAGTAATAGTACCATCCGCAAGATAGTTGTTTTGGCCGAGGTATGGATAACTTGATAGAAATTACTGATTCCAATAAGATGGAGGTACCAGTCATATAGATATTCGACTTCTGGTAACTGACAAATAATCTCAGCTACCCATCGCCTAATTTAACAACACCAGATGTTTCTCTATACAATCATTTAAAACGCTGAGTGTTCAATAGCAAATCTCGCAACATTAACGATCTTAAACAAAACATTACTCATGAAACATTAGGTAGAAATGGGGACCATTTTGTGCGACGGCCGCAAGAGTGTTCGATAGAAGTAGGAAGCCACTTAACGAATGCAACTTTCAAGTAAAAAATACGAGGGAAAAACAATTTATTTTTCAATACACATATTCCAACGACATTCAAAACATTTTATGCCTTCACTAAAATAAGATTTAGTAAAATCACAGAATACGCGTCTACATTGGCGACTGATTCTTCATTGGATGAACATTTCTTACCAGCAAACTAAGCTTCCATATTTGTGATTAAGAAATAGTCAAAACATGGGGCATGTAGAAGTAATTAGAAATACAATTCTTGTATTTTTGCAATTGCAATAGTGCTGGTGCATCATCGTAGTGAACCAAAATTTCTTTTCTCGTCAAATATGACCGACTTCCTTTGATTTTCTCATTCAATTGGTCCAACAAAGATGAATAATACCTTCCTGACAGTATTCAACCTTTTCGAAGACAGTCAATGAGAATTATTCCGCAAGCATCCCAAACGATTGCCAAGTCTTTCCAGCTATACCCATAGTTTCGTTCGATTTTTGATTTCTATAGTGATGAATTTAAATCTTATCAATAATAATACGTGGACGCAAAGAACCATTACAGTTTTGGTTTACTGTTAACAAACGTGACACACATCCTGCAGACCTTTCCATATCCAAATCATCATGTAAAATCGAAACTACTGTACCAATCAACGAGTTTAAAGCCTTCACAATCTCATACACCTACATTCAACGATCTGATAACACAATAGCAAGCAGTTTTGTTATCATATTTAGTATATGGGCACCTTTTGGCCTCCCAGACCGCTCAATATCGCGTATATTTGTCCGAAAACTATTAAACCAGATTGAAATTATTTTAATTGACGCAGCACAGTCCGTGTCAAACACAAACTAATCGGCACTTGTTCTTGAACATCGGTATAACGTCATACGAAGGAATGTGCTTTAAGAAAATAAAACTGATTTTATTTTGGTGGCGCCATCTCTTACATTTTTACCCGACATATGGAACTAGCTTAGTACTCCCCGAGTAACAGATTATTATCATTGCCCATTACCTTTTTGTTGCTAAACAAACCATGAGTAACATTAGGTATCCCTATACTAGTAGTTAGAAGTTCATATATAAGAAAACATGGTGTATAAATGACTTGCACTTGTCATTTCACTTAATGCTCGAGCGTAATATAGTCTGATGATTGCGACATGTTAAATATCTCAGTGACATGGAAATCGCGACATCAAGAAGGCTGGGGAATTTTTTGACCAAACTTGACAGAAACTTTTAACTACTAAAAGGTAATAATTGATTAAAATTTCATTATTATGGATCAAGTGATAATGACTTGTCTGACAGTTCTTTCAATTTTTTCTAACAATGTTATCTGGAGTATATTTTGTGAGATTTTGTTCAGTATTTTAGTGTTTACGCTTGTTATTGTTGGTTTTAAGGCCGTGATCATGACCATAGTGCGCCAACGTGGAAATCACCGTCAATTAAGCGAATTTGATAAAGGTCGTATTGTTGATTTGCGCGAAGGTGGTTTGTCGTTCAGAGAAATTGTAAATCGCCTTAACCGTAACCAATCCACCATTATCCGTTGCTATCAGGCATAGATTATGGAGGGTCAGGAACCTAGCAGAAGTTGAACTGGGGGGCGAAGAAGAACAAATAAGGTGCATGATCGCCATTTTCGACTTATGGCAATAAGGTACCGATTCTCCAGTATTAGACCAATTGCCGATTAATAGTTAGTTAACGAGCTTGCGCCTTGCAATCCTATCGACCACATCTTGTGTTACCACTAACGGCTCAACACTGACAGCAACGTTTGGAGTGGTGAACGTTGCGATTGCACAGGAACCTGGAATGGCGTAGGATGGTGTTCAGCGATAAATCCAGATTCTGTTTGGGGATGCATGATGGCGGTATGAGGGTCAGACGAAGATATGTGGAACGTCGCAATGTTGAATTTTATGTTGCGAGGTATGTGCACACTGTGAGAATTATGGCGTGCTATAACTTATAGGAGTAGGTCTCGTTTGGTGCTCATCCGGCGATATTTGAGCGAGGAGGTAGATATTCTTCCAATTATTCAACAGTTGGAAGACTTACTTTTCTAGCAGGATAACGCCAGTTCCCATGTTGCACGACGTTCTATGGACCGTTTTCTGAGGATAATCTCAATCTATTGCCATGGTCACCGCGATTTCTGATATTTCGCCAACTGGGTATGTTTGAGACATTATGGGGAGAAGACTGAAGAACTTGCTGTATCCTCCGCAGACGCTGCAAGCTCTACAGCACGAAGTACAAGTTGCTTGGGATACAATACCTCAAGAGAAAATCTATAATCTGCTAAATTCGATGCCATGAAGTGTAGGGGAGTGTGTAAACAATAGGGGAGGGGGGACCAACCCATTATTAATAAAAATTGTTTATATTTTATTTTTTTTCTTTAAAATTTTAATTAATTGTTACCTTTTAGTAGTTAAAAGTTTCTGCCAAGTTTGGACAAAAAATTCCTATGCATTCTTGGTGTTGCGATTTCCATGTCACTGAGTATAAGAAGAGAGAAGGAAAAACTTCAGACAATTCAGTTCTTTTCTAATTTGCTATAATGCTACTACTGATTATGTATTCTTTACATTTGCATTCGGAGTAGAAATAAATTGACTTCGTACAGTTGTAATAAATTTAAAGAATCTCAATACCCAAAATGTAGACATTGTGTGCAATATTGAATAAAGTTTAACGTTTGGGAATTGTCACTGTTTGCTGTCGTTTAAATAATCTACTAGATTTAGATTCTTTTTTAAAGACGTTCGTACATACACGCGAGAATCGTTTCATTGAAGTTTAGTAACTTAAAAGAGTAGAGCACATAGAAAGAACGTAGGTAGTATATTTCACTTCCAACTAGATTTAATTATTTTATTTACATTAAGTTTTCAGAGTTATGAACAGTGAAGTGTGTAAAAAATAGTTAAATGCAAAATTTGTCGATATTGACGTCGTACCATTGGTCAGCAAGGTTAATTAAATCCTCGGCATATATTTTATTAGTTGACTGTTCATATACATACTTAAGTTTTAGGCTTAGACACAATAGTAAGAATCGCGAGGAAAATATTAATGCCGTGCGTTTTCCAATTGCTATAAAATGGAAATTTGGCAATTTCAAGCTAGCGAAAATTGATACAATTTTTACCTCAGATAACTTTATTTCTTGAGAGTCATTTTCAATTTACGCAGAAATATCCCTGGAAGTATAAATACCGCAGGTTTTAATCAAAAATGACGATTAAAGTTCAAAAACCTGTAAAATGAGATATTTAGGAAACCTAAAAATAGTCTAGCGTATTATAATTAGGCTCAACACTTATTATTTTTTAAATTTGTAATCTAATTTGTATCTAACTTCAAAATAGAATAATAATTTTAGTTATTAATTGTGTTGTGGCGGGAAATGTTTTCAGACACTCTAATTATAATTTCTAAAGTGTGTATGGGCAATATTAGTTCCAAATTTAAATCGCTTCGAACGACTAAAACGGAGGAAGGGTCACCCTGGGCATAAATACGAGAGGCAATCAAAAAGTCGGTAATAGAGTACATATAACGTCTATTAAATTGAGTTTCAGTCATTTTGCACGCAATTGAGAATGATAATTAAATAAGTAGGAAACATTTTTCTCAACGCTTTTTAATTGTGAATAAAAAGATTTGAGTTGTCATAGGCTAACCTGGAAATAACGCATGCGGCAAATAAATTCATGAATATTTAACCACGACCGGCAAAGCTACAGTGGAGCGAGGCGTGGTTTATCGGTACTTGCGAGGCTAAACACGGTTAGGTTAAGACAAAATCGGTAAAAGATGGGCGCCACTATTCTCAAGTCAATACTGCTACTAGATAGTGTTCGTGGAAACACCCTGTATGTCAAGCTATTAACGCCTACCTTTGGAGTGGGGACAGAAACTCTAATGGTACTGCAGATAACGGGATCAACTGAAAGAGAAGATATGCTAAACTCAAAGTGCTTACTAATTATGACGGCTCCTGTATATGGTGGAGTGCTAACTTTACTATATAATTTGGAGTGAGGCCCTCTTTTTATACTTTATGGATCTAGAACTACTTTTGACTAGAAAATTCGCTCTATATATTAAAATGGATATGAACCGCTAATGAGAGTTTTTAGTTTAATTTAACATCGTACCCAAAGTTTAGCGTGCGAACAGCTGGAGATGAATTATCTAAAGGCAGGTACTAGGATTGACTACCCTGTATATGATTAATAATTATACCAACAAAAGTTTAGGTCGTTAGACAAGTTTCGAATTCACGGCGAAACAAGTGCTTTATAGCTTTTCTTTGAATAATAATTTACTGGATCAGACTTAAATTTATTAAACGCGCACTATATAATTATAATAGCAGATAAAATTTATGTTGTTAAAATAAAAACACTGATTGAGCACAAAACACGTTATATAATTGATTGTTCACTTATCACATTCATACAAGTCTAATTAAAAATTAATGATAAATCAAACATTTCTCAAGATCTAACAACAATATATGCATTAGTCAAAGCAACTGAGGTTCGTGTTTATTAATGAGGCAAAATCGGAAGGCCCCAAGAGGCCAGGCGAAAGGGTTTAAGATTATTTTGAAAACGAACCTTACTTCCGTTAACGACATTCAAAGTGCACAAATATTATATAAAAGAAAACTTACGTTTAGTGGATATCCCGTATGCGATTATTTCGTTGAACAAATTAATTTAACACAACTTAATAGTTTGGATAATTAATACAACAAAAATATTAATAATTAAAATGGATCGTTTAAATTTTTAAGAGACAAGACTGTTCGTTGAAACATTTGATGAGAAAAATCTGTTTTTAGATATTTTCCAAATTTTGAAATTTTTTTGAAATCGGATATAACGATTTTTAATAAATTTATTGTATTGCTTAGAAATTTAAGACCTTTTCATCTAGTTTAGGAGGTTACTCAGTAAATTTTCGATAAATCGAGTAACCGGAAATACTTTCACCGTTAACTCTGAATAAAATAACTATAAAACTAAAAGCTCTATCTAAATGAAAATTTATATTTGAGGTCATGATCGCCTTTGTACGAAAAATCAAAAATTTGGTTAAAATCGAATAACCGGGAGTACCGCTTACTTCTGTCATTTTTAGATATTTTCCGAATTCTTCATTTTCACGGCTTCTTTGAAATCCACTATAACGATTTTTTTAAACTTAGTATATTTATTAGCTACTTAATTTAGATTTATGTTAACTAAGGAGTTTCTCTAATAAATTTTTGAAAATCGAGTATGAATTCATCTAAAAAATTTAAAATTTCACTCAAACAATGGTTAAGTCGATAGTATTTTATAATATTAATGAATTTTTTTCATACTCAGAAACGAAATTTACTTAACAGAGCTCTAAAACTCACTTCTACACTTCCCCTATCCCTTAATCAGGGTTTGAAGAATTAAATTTAATTATACTTTAGTTCATCTTGTTTTTTTATTATTGATTATTATATAGGTTTCCATTTATTTTGCATTATAATAATTGTTTGTATTTATTTAATTCGTGGTAAATAAAATTATTATTATTATTATTACTTGTGAACACATCTCAAATACCACTCATTATATGAAAATCAAAAACTATATTAAAGTCTTCTATTTTCCGCACATTGACGACTAGAATTTAGTTTAAATCAAATGACCGGAAGTGCCACTTTATTCTTGCGATATTTAAGATTTTTGCGATTTTCTCGAAAAATTTTCTAAAATTTTCTTTGAAAACTGCTCCAATTCTTAAGCCTTTGACATCCTTTTATGTGAACTTAGAGGTTTTCTTAAAAAAATACGACGAAGCGAGTTATCAGAGAAAATCTCTGAAGTTAAGCAACGTTTTGTGTGTCCATTAACTTGGATGGACGACAGTTACAATTATCCAATTATCGTTCCCAAAATAAACGTAAATAATATTTTAATCATTTGTGGACATTTGCATATTTGTATATCTATGTACGTACATACGTAAGAGAAAGTCATGTGATGTCTCACACCAGATTTTTTATAATACTATTTCTTACTATACCTTGTTATACGCCTTTCATGTTTAATCCAGACAAGTATACGGTGTACATTTTTTATTTTTGCTGTATGCAGTGTTATTTACAATCTAACAACGAATTTTCTTATGATCGATTTCTAAAAAATTCTCGGGTCGTTGAATTGTAAAATGATGTGTCAGTTTCTGTAGACTATGAGTACGACTTGGGAAGTTTACCTTTTCTGCTTGTTGGGAATAATTATTATAATTCATTTTTCCATCTCTATATAGTGTTCTGTTTTTAATGCTGCATTGGTTATTGGTGTGATTTTAATAAGATCTGGGTTTAGAAGAAATTTCCAACTTCTTGCTGGAATCCTGTCCTCTTTCGGGTATTTTATGCGATCGCTTATTCTGTCTGCTTTTTCTTGTTTAATGAAATGAAATGTTTCACTATATTCAATGGGCTTGAATTAACTTGAAGTATCTATCCTCTTCCAAATCGATCAGGGATTTTCCCAGTTTACCTCCTTTTTGTATTTGTAGCCTGTGAAACTTTAATTTATCCTGGTGATTTTTGGATTTATTTTGTTTCTGTTATGTTTACTTTTTTATATTCAATAAGACCCTTCCGAAAGTTGATTAACGGTAGTGGACTATATCAAATTTGAGCAAAATATCAATATTTTGTCCACGTTCGTAAGGAGATTCATCAGCACGACTGAATATTGCTCAACTTGTAGACAAGCCTGAGGTGAACTTCATGCATTGCTTGTATTCGATGATTAATGTTAATTCCATTTTTTCAAAATTCCAGCTGACATTAATTCTTTAAGTAGAAAAGGCGTAAACACGTTGAAGTTATCATTTCATAGATTTTATGGCATGGTCGCAACTTCTAAAGTTCCTTTTGAAATTTTCATATTCGGTCTATTTAACTTTTTATATGAAAATGAAGTTCTATTAAAGGCGTTTCTAATTGGGACGAAATAATGATTACCAATTTATTTATTTAAGTAACAAACCAAGGTGCAATATTTTAATGTCAATGCAGCATTTGATTTAACTAAAACACTAAATAAGGACTTTCATGAGACCATTAATCATCAGATAAAATGTAACATTTATCTATATTTCAAATTACTTTTCATCAAATCGATAAAGATATGCAACCTGCCTTTATAATGGATTAAGAAACAATATTTGAATACTGAATTGAGAATACAGAAGGACAATGGCAAATATTCTTAGAATCTCATCGGAAACGGAATCTGAAAATATTAGAAAACTCTGTCAACGTATCTAGATTTACAATGTTTCCAATTTAAAATGAACCACTGTCAGTACCTATAAATTTCCTTAATTGTTAATTGAGATAATGTATTTATTCCTTTACTTAACGCTACTTGTCGAAATTATTAATTAGCGTTTTCAATATCGGTTGACGAATTTATTTTTCATTAAAGTAAGGCATTTCATTTATTATTTAATGCTATTAATTAGCACAAATGTTAAATAAATTAAAATAAAGCATAAATTTACCACTATTTTTAAATATTATACTAAGACTCCTGTGCTCTTAAAGAAATAGCGATTACGCAACTGAAAATGTACTAATCAAATATTAGTTTTTGATAGCTGCAGTTAAAATTTCAGAAAGAAATTCTGTAGGGGCCGGTGGAATAGCATATATATAAATAATAGTTTTATCCACATTTTTAAATTAATTACGCATGCATAATATTGAAAAAATACCAATTTAGCTGTTCCATAATTAATTAAAAAATGTGGATAAAACTATTGTTTATCAATTCATACAATTTCACTGGTCCCTGCGGAACTACTTTTTAAAAACACTTAACTACTACTATTGTGACGTTACGGTTTTATTTAATTACATCGCAGGGAAAAATTATTTATATTTTGATTGTCCAGATAGTCATCGTGAAGAGAACCTACCCTTCACAAAGTTCAAAGAACCTACTTTGGACTTTGTTGTTCGTACCTAGTTAGATTAGTTTGTAAATTATAAGGCAATAAACCTTTATAAGTTATATTCTGTTCTGATAATAATAACTGAAAGATTAATTACAGGGTAAAAATATATACAAAATAATAATGAAGAGTTTATGTAAGTATTTTCAAGGCATCTAATATTAAAACAAATATATAAAAGTTGAAATGAATGAAACGATGTGATTGTTTAACTGTTGTATGTATCTACAACAATGACAATTAAGTATTAAGTTTTACTACGCAAAGTTCAATCAACAAATGCATTTAATTATTACTGAGGGCAACCAGTTTATCTCGGCTAGTATTAACTTTAACAACGGTCGGATGACACTACTGGATTAGTATCACTGAAATTAATTGGCACTCTGCATGAGGAGACCTACTATCAACGGTAATTAATTTCCAGGGGCCTTAAACAAATGCTAGAATGCTTTTGGCAGTTGTCAAATAAACGGATCTTGTATCAATGCTTCATAACGCTAGCTTTCGTGGCACAGGCAACTAAAGTGCGCACTAAGCGGGTCTATCAGAATCGTCTGCCAAGTCGTACTGACAACTGCCGCGGCAAATTAAGACGGCCACGCTCAACGTATGACGGTGATTTTCAGGGTACTCCAGTCATCTTATAGCACAAGTAATTGTCTAATTGGATGATCATGAATATCTTTCATAGAAGGCATTCGTTGCCCTAGCAACAAGACACGGTCGGCGAAGATGGTGACATTGATAATTTTCCAAGTGCAAACTAGGTTCGCAGGCTTGATCATATAATTTAAGTTAAAGGTTGATTTACTACATGAGCTCCACCATAAGTATGCACCTCAGTGTTTCCGATTTCACAGTCGAAATCAAAGTATTCTAAGATTTTCAGAACAGCTCCATTTATATTAATTCGGTGTAGCGGTGTTTTTATTTCACGAGTATGAATTTGTTTGCTCTTTCCTTCTAGAACTTTGCGATAATTTATTGTGATCGAACTTGCGACATGTTGCGCAATAATATTTAAAATGATGCAATCTTATTTAATATATAAAATTAACTTATTTTATCTAAATACAGTGTTTGTAGTTTGTCTAATTCTAATTAGGCAAGCTACTGGATTTACAAACATTTATATATATAATTAATTATTTTAATTATTAACTGTTTTCCGCACTTCGCGAACTTAAGATGCAATTTTTCTATTTGTTTCCAAAGACAACTTATTTAAATCACGACAACTGCGAATTTTAGATAATACCATATTTTACAAATTTGCTTATAATTTTTTAACGGAAAAAGATAGAAAATCTTTTTATTAAGAAAATTTGTTTAAAAAAATCAGCTCTTTTTAAATATGCCGAAATAGAGGTATCTTTCAGAGAAAAAATTCGATGACGTAATTGCTTCAGTTTAAAAACATGCAAAAATATGCAAATTTGGTTTAAAATGGACCTTGGTTAATCTCATTTAAGGAACTCTTTTCAGATGTTTTCTATCGTTATTTTTCTTCTAGTAGAGCCGAGACATCGAGTTTCTCTCACCATGTACAAGCATAGGACATGTCGCTATATTTACAACAGACAGTTATAATCTTTAAGGAAAATGGCTGAGCATGACCGCTTAATAATTCAATTTGGATTATAATGTCCAAAAAATGATACTACTTCTAAAACGTGTCCAACTATTGTCTGTATCTATTTATAAAAGAAATAAGGTATGTTAGGGAAAATATAGAAAACAATATTTCATTCTAAAAATCATGAGTTTCTAAACGAAGACGGCAGCAGTCGCATAATTTATATTAAGATTAGATTTTTGAGCCTATTATGAATATAAGTAACTCTACGCACATTTGTAAGAAACTTATGGAATAAAGACATTATTTATTATAGATGAAAAATTTAATCTATACATAAAGGTTCATTCTAAATTTTTTCTAAAATGATCGCATTATAGATAAAAACGTTTGAAATGCATTTAGATATTGAAATTTAAAGGAATTTCCCATTTAAATTTTAACATCTATGTGCTGCTATTGGTTGACATGTTTGAAGAATTTTAAATGTTTGTCTGGTATTGTCCTAATTTGATTCAGCAGTTCACAGCGAGCTCAGTTGTAATTCAATGTTAAAATCAGCAGGAATTGAGTTATACCTATTAACCATATAGGCCTGTGTCATTTTATTCAAAAAGAAATAAAAAATCACTTCTATATGACAGCATGTTGGTCCATTCATGTACGCTGATGTAGAATCTGGATTCCGTTCTCTAAATTATTTTCTACATCCCAAGTTATTTAGGTAGCTCGTCAAAGTTTGGGTTATTGTTCGACTAAAAAGGTACTTAAACTTACCTGTTCAAGATTAAACACTCCAGTAAACTAAATAATGATTAACTTAATACAAAAGGTTCTTTTACAATTGTTGTTCGCCTTGAAGAGATGTTACGTAAAACGACGAGATTTTAAGTCACAATTCAGTTTTGATTATCCACGAAATAACTTGTAGAAATTCTCTTTATTTGTTCTTAAATTTCGTTTGTCGGGATTTTTAGTGTAAATGTTAAAAAAAATTATGCATATGTCTTACTTTGACAAAGTGAGTTCTAGGTTGCATGCAGCAAGCCATATTGGAAAATTAGCCCTATTGAATGTGTCACCTTTTGGGAAATTCATTCTAAAAAGTGCATAATTGTTAAAATTAAACATTGGCTGACCTCAAAATAGCTCCAAGGTATCAAGTTATAGAGCAGACCGCCCCTGATAGTAAGTCTATAAAAGAAAGTTTCCTTCGATGTACCTAAAAACCTCTATATGGTGAGGTAATATCTCAACTTTGAATGTAATACACAGGAATAATTTATAAATAAGTGTTCGTTAAAATCGTACATCTCTTTAATATAATTGTAAAATAGAGATCACCATAGTTGTTCTACTAGTCCCATGCAGTTTCGCATCGCGCTGCTTAAAACTTCTGAAGTAAGTTTATCCTACGCATTCGTCCTCTACAGACGATCTAAAGGTATTACAAGGTAATTTTAATGATAATTAGGGCAACTGCGATGGTGTGACTTCAACGAGAGAGCGCTGCGCAAAGATTAAATATGGAAAAGTAACCAATTCTATAATTTGAATTACAACGGATCAAGTAAGCGCACTATAGTCATTTGCTAATCATTTTCCTTTTAATGGGCAATACATAAGTTCTGCTATTGCAAAATAGTTCATCCAGTGCAAACTGCTTTTGATTTTTAATTTACTTTTGAAAAGTAATATCTAGTGATGAGATATTACAATTTTCGATAACAATCAGTGAGTACTTTTACGAGTAAATAAAGTTTATTTGGAATTGGAATCTAAATATGTACTCAAAATAATACATTCAGCTTAATGGTTAGTTCGCGGTTTAATAAATATTTATGAACTTATTATGTGCTATTTCATTAATTTTGTAGGGAATACAAAACATTACAAGCCTATTTTTTATTACGCTTTAGAACTTTTTACGCTTTAGGAATTCAAATTTAATGGAAAACTGAATCTGTAAATACAGCGACAAAGTGAAAATTTAGAAATATATTAAAATTCCTGCAAATCCATGTAAAAACGATTTTTATTATTATGGTTAACGATCACGATAGAAAATAATAAAACAAAGGCGCTACATTATTAAATAAAAATTAAATAGGTATTTATATAAAATAATTCATAAAGTGGTATTTTTAGACGTTGTTCGGGATTTAAAGAAGCGCACTTGATTACATTTTGTTTAACGTTATCTTGGCTCGCTTTCATTTTGTGAAGATCGATGTTGCTCATAGCTGAAACTATTTTAATTAATATATAGTAACGTAATTGCAGCATCGTAGCTATAATGTCCATACAGTTCATATTGTTAGTAATATTTCGATTAAAATGAAATTCACAAATTACTTAAGTAATAATAAGCTTAGCTAGCAGGTTTACTTTTAGTTGATGCTTCATATTACGAAGGTCATTCAGAAATTAATACCTGTTTGCGCTGTATTGAGAGCAGGCGAATAGAGTAACCGCCGATCAAGGTCTAACGTTTTCAGTTGTTTGTCTGCTGCTTATATGCAAAGTTCTGCGTGACTATCACTTATTCTATTGCTTTTTTGAGTGTTTATAATGTTCAAGAAAATAGATAAAGCCGCCATTCGTAAGCTTAAGGCTGTAATTACATTTTTTAACGCAAGAAATGTGCGACATTGAAGAAATTATGGCGGGAGATTCAAAATTGACGGTGAGGTCTGCTGTCTAGTTGTGTCATTCTCTACCAAAAATGTCACCTATCATGCAGTTAGGAAAATCCAACTTATGCAGCATTTCAAAGGCAAAACTTTCACTCATCCGGACCCTCCAGATTCCTATCGCTTTATAAAACTGAATGACTTTTTGACACGGACGAAATTTCAAAGTGATTAAGAGCTGACAGAAGGTTTGACTACTTATCTCACAATGAACTGGCGGCGGAGGACTATGAAATTGGGATACAAAATCACGTCACACGCTATTAAATATTTATTTTCGCACAGCAACTATATAGAGAAGTACTTGTGTATAGTCTTAGTAATAAATTATAGAAAGAAACATATTTTATAAAATATAACCACAGCGACACACAAGATATAGTCTGGTAAATTTAAATTCAGTAATTATAATTTTACAATACTGATGTATCTCAACATACGTTTATATCAAAGTTGTTTATTAACAACACAAAATACTCACATTTAATATTTTTGCAGCCATGTCTCCTTTTATATAAAGCTTGATAAGAAGGAAGGCAATTACTTCAAAGTTGCTGCAATAAAATTTTCAATTTACATCGCATAAATTTCTAAACTAAACAGATTAAAAAATCGACGAACTACGTAGTATTCCTTAACGAATCACAGCGCGTTGATGTGGGTGCTTATCACCCAGGAAGCATCGATTAAATGTGCCAGGAGCGCGACGAACCTTAATTTGACGGAAACGTTATGCGTTATGCCCCACAACGATACTGATGTCCCACTAGCTTCTCGGAGGAGGGAGGGTACCAGATAAATTGCATCAGCACCGTCCTCGCTCTTAGGGAAACGCTGGAAACGCGTACAAGGATTCGAAATATAGGGGGGGTGCTCCTCCTGGTGGGCCGTACACTGAATAGAACTGTTCCTCTGAACAGGGAAAAACGGTTCCGTGACCTATAGCTTTGTTGTCCCGGGTTGCCTCTTACCAGGGCCTCAAATAATAATATAATTTAATACCGTTGCTAAAGGGGAAGGTACCTTAACTAGCACATAACCTCTGAAATACAAAGTATTAACTATTAACTTATTTTAAGTTCAAAATGAAAGTCTAGTTGAGTAATACGATATATCTATTGTTAAAGAAATGGCATATCGAGCATACACATAAAGAAACAACAGAATACAAAAGTTTACAGGTAACTTCTTCGTCTCTTGAATGTGGCCTAATTCAAGAGGTGCAGGGAAAACTAATCAATCTACTATACACTAAAATTAGGGTTTAAATATACTAGGTACAGTCAACGCA
>JAHWXV010463926.1:0-14634 GCA_024586415.1 Phrixothrix hirtus | reverse complement strand
AACAGGTTCTAAATGAATTTTTCAACCCACAAAAATTAAGATTCATTTAAGAAATCCTTTTGAACAAATAAAAAAAATTAATTAATTTAATTATTAAAAAAATTTCAAGGTTAATAAATAATATGCTTAATATTGTTTGAATTATCAAATAACTCTACAGAAATTCCAATTATAATTACTCCTTATCTTTTTACATATTAAATTATTCTTTGTTACAGGAAGAAGCTGCCCTTAATTATTTACAATTATTACAATCTGCCATTTGTGTTGCCTATATTTCAGAAAACTGCCTTTTATACATGTTCAACCTATTCAAGAGTTAAATATGAACAAGAAATTAAACGTTTGAAAATATTTATAATTGTTGCAGCCTCTTAGTGATAACAGGACAATCTCAATATATATATAATAAGTTAATTGATATTACTTGCCTTAATTATTAAATAAATTATTAGATACCGTTTTATAGGCAATAAATTAGACTAAGGAACTTAAAATACATCTTTATATAAATGTCATATTTGAAGTTAGTCCTGCTGATGCGAACGAACGTTCGCGAAATATAGACGTATTTAAAGATTTTTCGTTTAATTTATTGCCGATTAAAAAGTATCTAATAATTTATTTAAGTATATTATATATAGGGTGGTTCAAATATCAAATTTTATAGAATGCAAACAATTAAAAGATACCTAAAATTGTTTACAAATTTATATTAGAGGATGTACATCTAAAATCATACATGCATGTAATTTAAAATTTGAAAGTGCACATCTATGAAGACCATCGAGTCACAATAATTCAAACACAGTGTGTTACATAATTGAATGTCGATATTTCAGGGGATTAATCTATGCATGATTTTAAGACAAAATTTCATATAAACATATGTCCGTTTTCGCTTTATTTTTGATAAATTGAGTGATAAATAATTTTTTCTTTAAATATTTTTTTTAGTAACTCCGCAACTACATCAGATATTTTTATAAAACTTTGCGGGTGTAAAGTACATGTAGAAACACATCTTTTTTGATACTAACCTATATTCAATTTTAATCAGTGGTGCCCAAATTAATTTTATCTTGACTATTTTAATTGCGAAGAATGGTACGCCACTGCTTTTGTTAAAAAAAAATATTTTATGAATGATATACCATTTTTTAATAAAAAAGATCTCTTAACTTTTCTTCGTATCTTCAACTTATTATCAGTAATATATAAAGAACGACAACTGTCAGTAAGTGAAAATAAATAAATTTAATTAACTGTTAACAGATTAATAAAGATTTTTTAAAACAAAACAAACACAGAAAAACTAAATAAGGCGCTGGAAATGCCCTCCACCCCCAAGGATGCATACTTCAACTCCGCGTCGCATATTAGCCCTCACTCTTTCAAAAATGGCTGGAGTATTTCGTATTACATCACAAGAAGCTCTAATGCAATTCCTTAGTTCTTCTACAGTGCTAACTGGAGTGGCAAAAACTAGAGTTTTAAGATGCCCCCATAGGAAAAAGTCCAAACTATTTAAATCTGGGGACGTCGGCGGCCAAGCTTGGGGTCCGCCACTACCTATCCAGCGGTCATGCACGATCTAAATATTCTCTTGCTTCTAAACTAAAATGGGCTGGTGCGCCATCATGCATGAACGACATCCTTCTTCTAATTAAAATTGGCACTTCTTCAAGTAATATGGGCAAATCCTCCTCCAGAAACCGACGATAAGTATGGCCGTTGAGTCTTTCCGGTAGAAAAAAAGGTCCAATTAAGAAATTTTCGACAATCCTATCCCATACATTTACCGAAAATTGCTCTTGATGATTTAGATTCCAAAATTGCAAGTAGGTTTGCTTCGGCCCAAACATGACGATTGTGAAAATTTCTAATACTGTTTCTTGAAAAGTTAGTTTCGCCTGTGAACAGTATCTTACAGCTAAACAAGGGATTAAGCTCCATCTGCTCCAAAAACCATCGACAAAAGTTAATTCGCAATGGTAAATCTTGGGGAAGTAGAGCTTGAACCCGCTGAATATGATACGGGTATAACAGGTAGTGGTGAAGAATTTTCCAAACCAAAACATGTGAAATATTTAAGTTATGCCCAACTTTTCGAGTACTAAGTTCAGGATTTTCATTAATTGCATATAGGACTGCTTGTTCGACTTCTGGAGTTTTTGTAGTCCAATGGTCTCCCTTTAATTGATTGTTTGACTTAAAAGTACCTGTTTCAGCCAAACATTTGTGTATATTTGTAAATGTTCTTCTATCTGGCAAAACTCTATTTGGAAAGCACTCATGATATAATCGCCTAGCTTCCAGTGCGCTGCCATCAGCCAAACCATACATGTAATGAGTATCTGCCATCTCTTGATTACTAAAGGTAGACATTTTCATTTGGAAATAGCGCTGTGCCGATATTTTAACTATTAAATTATTAAAAATATTCAAGTTGAGTTTGAAAACCTGAACTGTTAACGCTAAAATTTCTTAATAAAACAATAATAGCATATTACAGAATTTAAATCTCTTGTTTTCATTAGAGACATATATCAATTATCTAATTCTTCTTTATTTTTTTACTGAGAACCAGTTGAAAATACAAGTTTAGAGATCTTTTTTATTAAAAAATGACATACCATTCATAAAATAGTTTTTGTTTTTAAAAAAAGCAGTGGCGTACCATTCTTCCCAATCAAAATAGTCAGAGTAAAATTAATTTTGACGCCATTGGTTAATATTGAACATAGGTTAGTATCAAAAGGGACGTGTCTCTACATTTACTTTACACCCACAAAGTTTTAGAAAAATATATGACGTAGTTGTGGTTATTAAAAAATATTTAAGAAAAAATTTTATTTATCACTCAATATATCAAAAGTAAAGCGAAACCGGACCTATGTTTATATGAACTTTTTGTCATAAAATCATGCACAGATTAACCCCCTGCAATATTGACATTCAATTATGTAGCAAACTGTATATATTATTTCTTCATCAGTTAATATAATCGTTATAATATTTTTAATTAATTACACACAAGCACTGTACTAGCAAGAGCTAATACGTTTACTTATGTTAAACTTCGCACATTATCAATATCAATTAAAGGGGTATCAAACAAGTCCTTGGGATTAATGCTTTTGGTAGACGGTGTTATCTTCTACCACTCTTTTTAAATTTACCAAATGCAGATAAATACACATGCTCTTCTATCATATGCCCGTTTTCAATAATTATGGCTAATGGAAGAATGTGTGTGGACGAACGTATACCTCAAGTAGGTTGGAGATCCTTCCCTGTTGATTCTAGTTATATAGACAAGTCCGTAGTGACCAAATAAATGTTTTAAAGTCCATTATTGGGATATCTGGCGAAGTAGTAACTACGGTTCCGTCAACATTTTCTGTTGTTAATAGATTTGCCATTGCAACATTTATATTAATGAAATATGTTAATGTCCAAGTGGATAATTAAATGCAAGATTTAGTAATGCTGGCATTGAAATTTCAAATAATCAAAATTATACATTTAATGGTTATACAAAATATGCGTTTGTTTTGAAGAATTCAAATTAGCCATGTATATTAATTATTTGACATTCAAGGTACAAATAAATATAGGGCGTTTACGAATCTTATTTTAGATTGGTTCAATTTACCCCGAGAGTTTAATATTTATTCAAAATACCATCAGAGTTAACTAGAAACATTCGTATACTTTATCGGATTACACGTCGAAACTCATCGGGTCACAACATACAGATCTGATCGTTGAACAGGGTTGATTGCCAGATGGCGTAAGATTTGCTGATATAGAGAGATGTATCGTGATATAACATTAAATAATTAAGGAACTGAATTAATATTCATTAATAATAAAAATTTCAGAAGACTTTGCACATTGTGGAGTTTGTAATTATGTTAATTTGAATCAAACCGTTTACAATTAGTTTTTAATTACAATATAAGAACACATGTTAGTATGTGTCAATATGTTTTTATATGTATTAAAAAGACAGAATTAAGGTAAGGGCTTTAGGTCTCTAACCCAGGGGCGAAAAATTCCTAACAATAAAAGGTTCCCTACTGTTGCTTAGTCACCAACTCGTTAATGAGTGGCGTGGTTTTGGTTACCTATTGATGATTAATCTAAAATTTGGTAATTCAATTTGCACAAGTCGTTTTGTTTATCCAGAACGATTGTTGTAAACACTAGTTAAGGTATTAGATGTAGTTACTTGGTAACATTTAAAAAATGTCGTGCTTTAGGGCTGAATTATACAGCTCTGCTGAGTAGTTTAAACAAGAGTTATGATGCGAGTATATTAAAAAGAAGTTTAAAACCATTAATTTGTAAACATTCGATATCGGCATTTAAATTTAACCACCCTTCAGTGATTGCTATTATATCAAAAGCATGGGTAGAAGTACAGCCTAAAATATAACTAAAATTATGTAAAATGGAACTTACGTTTTTGCTTACAATTTTTATGTACCAATAATTAAATCTAATTTATATAAATATAATGGATACTACTAAAATACTAATGTAATGTATAAAGGGAAAAGTTATAGATAACAAACAGTTTATTTATGAATAATTAAAGCAATCATAATAACTTTAAAGGAACGTATGCAGTGTGCTTCTGGTAAGAATAAAATAGTAAGATACGTATATGAATCAATATTAATGTTTATCAAAAACAGATTGGAATGATACTACTTATGTGTATGTGCTAGATATGCATATTTGAAGTTGTCTTTCTAATAATTGAATATTGGATATACATACGTACACATATATTTATGTTGTAATATTACACAGCATCATAACGTCAATATTAAACGTGCAATAGTTTCCTTATTTACCGATGTCAAGATAAAATTGGCATTTTGAATGGTTTCGCTTTATATGCAATAAAAAGTTACACTGAGAATAGAGCGTCAACTAACGTGTTGCAAATTATCAAAATAGGTAATATACGCAGAGGTCTCATTAAAGACAGATGATTAACCTAACCTCAACATATGTTAAACCTAACCGGCATGAAAATTACAGTGCATGACTTTTATAACCATTACAACAACTATGTTGCAGGTTTTATTAAAAATAATGGACTATTATAAGCATAATTGAGTACACAAACTAGCAATTATAAAGTATTTATAATTTACTTTGTCATGTTCGCCTACTTCGGGTCATCCTTTATATCTAAGTGATATGATTTCATAGTTGAATATTGCCGTTTTATAGTCAAATTTATACTTATCCTAGTTTATTTTTAATTTAAAATTTATTCACTTAGAATTCTTAGTTTGTTAAAATGAGGTTATTATTTCAAAAGAAACGATTTCTCTTGAAAAACTTACGTTGTTTTTAATTTAATAGAGAAAATGCTTATTAATATCCACCTATTTCTTTAATTAAATTTGCAGACTATAAGACTTCATTGATCGCCGAAGTTTTACTTTAAGTCAGTTTTAGTAATAGAATTAAAATGCGGCTTTAATTTAATTTCAATTTTCAATACAGTAAGATTAGAAATTTGGCATTTTGCCATTGAATCGGTGAGATTAGAAACGACGCGAGTCAAGATACTACTGATGAATATATAACATATACTGACATAAAGTCAGTCCGCTTTCTGTTATATAAAAATCCTTACAGGAGTATAATCGACAGAATCTGGTTAATAATCATTTACATATTAAAAGATATACAATTTGATAAAAATGCACTGCTCAATTGCGGTTGAATTCCAGAACCTCTAGCTTACCAGGCTAATACTCTACCACTGACGTGTCTAGGGATTTGAAGACGAATGACCAATGAATCCTTCTAACTGTAATCATTTGCAGTGTTTATAGACAATTATAGCATTAATTAGATGGCACGCCCGCAAATCGCAAAGTTTCACACTATGATTAGAGTATACGTCATTATATTTAATGTTAAACCCCTAAGTGTGTAACAAAAGAAACACCTCTATTGGCTTAACGAGGTACCCGGGTACCTTAATGCTACTATAGATATATAGAGCATTTTAATGCTTACATTATATAGTAATAATAATAATAAATGGTCTTTCACTATGGCGGGGTTCAGCCGCGACTGTTCTTCCACCCAATCATTAATTAAATATTACAATAATAATACATAAACTAAAAAGTTATTAGATAGTGATTTTAGCACATGGTACATACATAAAATAATATATTAGCAGTTTATTTGGAAATTACCAAATTTTAAAATTCTAAAATTTGAAAATTTGGAAATTTAAAAATTTTAACCATTTGAAAAATTAATCTCTGTTCAGTAAAGATTGTTTTAACTTTCTTTTAAATTCATTTATGGAACAGATCGAAAATAATTTGGGATTGTAATTGTATATAGATATAGCACAATATTTAAAAGAGCATTTAAAACGCGAAGTTCTATGTTGCGGAATAGTGAAGTTATCAATGTTTCTTAGTAATCTATTGTGAATAAGATTACGCCTTACCAGTTTATTGCTGGAGTAGTCGGGTACAAGGTTTATAATTATTTTATATACTAAAACTGAGGAATGCAACATACGACAATTACACATGTTTAACCAGACTAGTTCCCTTATTTTATTGGATACATGTTCTTGTTTTGTCATCCCGTAAATAAATCTAATACATGCATTTTGGACCCTTTGTATTCTATTTCTGTCAGCTAAGTAAAAACATGGTCCGTAAACAACATCACAGTAGCCTAAGATTGGCAATACTAAAGAGTTAACAAAAATAATTTTTAAATTGTGTGATAACATTTGCCTATTAGAATATAAGATTGTAAGTGTCATAAATTCTTTTTAAATTAATTTACTTGTGTTACTTTTAAATTGGAACTTTCACCGATTATTACAGCTACATTTTTAGCTTCTTTTAGAAATAGTAGAGTACCACCTAGTTTTAAAGTAATATTGTTTTAACGAGTTGTATATTAAATAAATTACTGAATACGACTGCTACTGATTTTCTAGGATTTAACTTTAAACAGTAACTTTCTGCAAATTCAGATAGTTTTCCAAAATCAAAATTAATGTTAGTCTCAGGTTGACAGATTTTGCTAACTGGAAAATTATAAATCAATTGCGTATCATCGGCATAATAGTGAGAGGTGCAGAATCTTAGAGCTGCACCTAGATCTGATGTATAAATTAAGTAGAGCTGTGGTCCTAAAACTGATCCCTGGGGTACGCCAGAAGTACTGACATGAGTCAGAGAAAATGTTTTGTCTTCTATTGCATAAATATTCCCTAAAGAATTTTATCGCAATGTCATTAAAGCCATAATAAAGTAATTTAGATAAAAAGAACTCATAGTTAATTGTATCAAAGGCCTTTGAAAAATCTACAAGAATAGTAATATTGCCAACATCAATGTTTTATAAAATGTCATCTATCATGCTCAATAATGCTGTAGAAGTGCTATACCCAGGACGATAACGTGATTGATGCGAAGGTAAGTTGCTCGTAACTTTAAGATAATTCTTTATTTGAGAGTGAACAATTTTTTCAAAGACCTTGGATAATACGGGAAGAATACTTACTGGGCGTAAATCAGAGAACTTATCAGGTTTTTTAATTTTAGGTAATGGATGGATAATAGACTATTTCCAGACATTAAGGAAAACACCAGAAGTTAAACAATAGTTCATTATATGAGTTAATTGAAATAAGATTTGAGGGAGGCAGTGATGTAACATGTATGTATGTAACTCCAATTGCTTTAGATTTTACCGATGCTAAGTAAAATTCAACTTCTACAGAGTTAACTTCGGAAAATACAAAATTGTTTCTACCATTATACTCTTTATTTTTATAAAATTTAATCAAATCAGTAATATTTGAATTTTGAGATGTAATTGATTTTATAAAATAATCGATAATTAAATTAGGGTAACCTAAATAATCAGGAATAGAATTAGATTTCTTATTATTACCTATATTATAATTTCTAAGCGTACTCTCCAAAATCTTTTACTGTCCATATTTTTATGAATATGCTGTAAAAATGCCTTTTTTCCGCTACGTGTTGCATCTGTTGTTAAGTTCCTCAAATCTTTATAATAATTCCAATGATGAGGATTTTTAGTTAATTTAAAATGAGATAATGCTTTCTTTCTTTGTTTTATTATTCCTTTCGCCGTATCTGTCAGCCATAATTGAATAATAGTATATCGAATACTATTATTAATATAAAGTCCAACTTCTCCTCCTGTAGATATTCGATCACAATGAAAAAAAGTATAATCATTTATATGTAAAAGTTTACTACGATTACCAGCTGATATAACCAAGTTTCCGTAACTGCAATTATATCAAATTTATTATTGTCATTAAGAAAATCGATAAAAAATTATTACAATTATAAACAAGAGACCGTACATTTATGCAGGCAATTTTCAAATTCATATTTATTAAGTATCTAAAATAAAAAGAAATACAAATTTTAAAAATTAGGAATACCTAATAAAGTAGATTTCACGAGGGGAGCGAAGTCCCGAAATTAAATTGTACAATATACATAAGCTAAATGTTAAACCTCAACAATATAAACAACGCAATTGAAAACCTAACCTACAACTAAAATACTATCAAAAGTGCAACTAAATGAATAAATGAATTTTGTTTATCTTTACCTATGAATTTCCAATAAGTGTCTATATTTATTGACTCATAGCATAATTACAGGTAATCAATGAATTAAACCGAATTAGAAAAATAAATAATAATAAATTTAAGACCCTTAAAATTAAATAAATAAATAAAATTAGATTCATTATAATATATGAAACACTACAGGCACCCGCGAATTTACATTTGTCTATCGTCAAATCATAACCGCTCTGAATTTAATGCATTACAGCACTATTGGTTAAATAAATGTTATTCTATCAAATATTAAATAAACATTATTCAAAGAAAATTAAAATATATGAAAATAATTAAGAAGTTGATAAATAATAAATTTGAGATCTTTAAATTAGGTATTAAGTTCGTTAATAAATTCATATTCTACAAATAAAATCAGTTAAATTAATTTGATATTTTAAATGTACCTATATGATTATACTGATAATAACCATAATCTAAAAAAAATATTTATTTAAATGTGATGTTTATAAATTTGAATGATACTTTAAAATTTATCTTTAATTACAAATATATTGAAGGTTTAACATTGAATTAATCGCAGTTTCTTTATTATTATTTATTACAAAGATAATTCCATCAAATGACCAGACATTCGTATAACCAAAATGTTCTACGGCATTATTAAAGATATGAAGACGTTCATTATTTAAAATTTCTTTAATAATAATAGATGACCTTTTCAATTTCCTTTTGCTTCTAAAGATTATATTTCGGTATCTGTAACTATTAAATTTTACCAAAACAGCACGCAGTCTCTTACTATCCACAATCTTCTTTCCTTCAACTCGATGACATCTATTAATCGAATTTGATGAGATATCAATTTTCATAGTATCTTGAATAATACGGATAACGAACTCTTCTACATTTTCATGATTATGTTCTTCAATGCCAAACATTCTGATACTGTTTCGACGTGTATATTGCTCCAATTTATTTATTTTACTAACCGTCTTAACATTTTCTCTTTTTAATGTATCTACATGAGTTTGAACTGAATCAATTTTCTAGTACAGATCGGCAAATTTATTTTCCATTAACTTTACACAACTTTATCTGCTACTGTAGTTGCAAAATTTTCAATAGCAAAATTTGCTTTAAAATGCTCTTCTGTTGCATCAGTAGCACATTTTTTTATATCAATTAACTGATTTTGCAGTGAAAACCATATCTTTAGTTGTAAATAACCAAATATTGTTAACAAACAATAACCTTCATGGACTACGCCTCAATACATGTCAGGTTTTGTTGGCGTTCCACGCCTAGTAATCATTTTTTTTTAATTTGCCGCCGTATGTTCCCTAGTAACGGTGTGGTTGAGCGGACGATGAAAAAGAAAAAGTAAAAAAATGAGTAAGTAAACAATGTTTCTTTGAATGTTCTGTCGGATAAAACGCGAGAGACGAGTTTCCTTATACCCTCCGTGGCGATTGAAAAACGAGTATAGTTTCTAGGTGGGATAAAGCACACGAGACGAGACTTGCTACTCTCCGTGACGTTTAGAAAATTATGTACTAAAAATTATGTTGACAATTCTAGATAATTTCCACTAAGATCGATTTCGACGAGTATAATTGGTATTAACTCGTCGCGAGACCCACACGTTTTGGGAATTCAAAATACGCGTAGGACGTACACGCAAGAATCGGTCGCGTAAATAATTTCCTTGTTTTAAAGTGTCCAAGTGGCGTGTGTAAAGTTTCCGCCATGTGGTGTCGAAACACCTGGCCGGAGAGATTAATTGGTGTATTTCCAGGAATTTACCTACCTTTTCCACCCCGGTTGCAGCTTCATTGGACCAGTGAGGTCCCCCTGTTGGTGCAGGAATCTAGAAATACAATCACGACTGACAATTCTGTTTATGTGGACTGATGACCCAGACTGAGGCAATCCTTTTTTATCACATTGTTCTTTTGGTTCCCTATTGTTTGCTTACAAATGACGTTATTGTAATGTCAACATATATCGGTGAGAATCCAAATTAATTCATAGTCCCGGCTGCCAACTATTGTAGAGGCCAGTTTAAACTTCTCGTTGCGAGGGTAGCTGATTAAAACATAATTCCTGTCCAGCTTACGGACGCCTATCTGCGTTGATTGTAACTAATTTATTTAAACATTGATTATAGTTATAGTAGCTTGATTAGTTTTCCCTGTTCATCTTAAATTAGACCACATTCAATAGCCGGGAAAATTATCTGTAAACGTTTATACCCTGCTGTTTTGTATATGTTATATAAGCCATTTTCTTTAGCAATAGATAAATAGTATTGACAAACTAGACTTTCGGTTTGGACCTAGAATAAGTTAGCAGATATTACTTTGTATTTCAGGGGATATGTGTTAGTTTTTTTACTCCCCCTCTTGCCACGATCTTAATCTATAGCATTAAATTGGGCTCTAATAAGAGGCAACCCCAGGGCAAACCTATTGTAGGCTACGGAACTGTGCTTCCCTGTTCCGAGGAATAGTTCCATTCAGTTTCCGGCCCACCAGGAGCAGTGGCGTCCACTTCTACATTTCAAATCTTTGTACGTTTTTTTCAGCGTATCTCTAAAGTGCGGACGTGCTGGTAAAATTCTAGAGGGACCCTCCCTCCTCCGAGGAGCAAGCAGGTCATCAGCATCGTTGTAGAGCGTAACGCAGAACGCGCATGTGACACACGCCTACACTCTTTCGCGGCATATGAGCATTTTTATTGAGCATATATTGAGATATTATTTTGCAATTCTGCACAAAACCCAATCAAATTCTTTCTAGGTTAGGATATAAATATAATAAATATCTTTTACACCAGCAGAAATGTTATTAATATGTTTTACGGATAAACAAATATTAAATTCTAGTTGTTGAGCAAAACATTTCCAGATTCTTTGGTCTTCAGTGGAACGGTTAGTTGCAGAATAACTGTTTATAACTTAGTAATAGGTAACAGATTTACAAAATGCTATATCACTTATACGAGGGTACTATCTATATTGTGAGCCTAATAACAAAACAAAGAGTAATTTATAATTGAAAATTTATTTATTGCTTTTCAAGATATTCTCCCTTATGATCTATACACTTTTCCATTCTTTCGAACTAATTGTTAAAACGTTTTTGCCATTCTGTTTGAGACATCTGCGTTTTGAATGTATCAGTGGCTTTTTCTCCGAATGAAAATCGTTGTTGCGCAATTTGTTCTTGACGTTCTGAAACAAAAACAAGTCATTGGGTGCCAAATAAACACGGCACATCGGATAAGCGATTAATTTGATTTTTTGAGTGTTGTTAGACAAGATTTGTGGGAACTAGCATTGTTGTGATACAAAATGATCCTACGGAGCTTGTTCGTTTTCTCTATTTCCCTGAAGACCTCCGACAAACAAATGGTGGTGTACCATTCAGAAGTGACCGTTTTACGTTCCTGTAAAGGCACTGTTGCCACATTACCAATTCTTCCTAAAAAACAGGCGACCATTTGTTTCGAAGTGCTTCGAGAGAAAACAACTTTTACTGGGTTTGGTTCATCTTGAAACACCCATTAAGTCGTCTGCTGTTTACTTTCCGGTTCGTACACATATATCCACTATTCTTCACCAGTTACAGTATCATATACGTCTTTTGAAGCACCAACATTCTATTTAGTGAGCATTTGCATGCACCAATCGACGCGGGTGTCTTTTTCAGATGTTTTCAAATTATGTGGGATTGAACGAGAACAAGCCTTTTTCACGGCTAAATATTCATGCAATATTTTATGTATGCTAGTCGAACTAATGTATAACGTTGCCTCAATCTCACAGTATGTCACATGATGATCTTGAATTATCACTGTTTGCAGAGCATCTGTTTTCTAGCACGACAACTGATTTTAGACGACCTTCACGACTTTCGTCGGTGAGCGAATGGCGACAACAATTACACTCGTTATACCAGTGTTTCACAGTGGCAAAGGATGGGGCTTCATCGCCAAAAGGGGAAATAAGTTGACCGATGTACTCTTGTCTAGAAAATCCACGTTTAAAGTCGTAATAAATCATCGCACGAAAATTTTCACGAGTTAATTCCATTTTTACGCTGGGGAACAGTTTTCAAGTCATCATAAACACCACTAACCAAGTTCAAATATCAAAATCTTCTAAATAAGGATATGTTCAAAAATGTCAAACTTTTTATTACAACTGTTAGATGGCGTTTTAAACGCGTAGTGTTGCCAAGTCTCACAATATAAATAGTGCGCCTAGTAGCAACATTCGTTTCAAGTGTGCATAGTAAACAATATTTTGTAAAAATATATTACCTAGAGCTCTGGTTTTAAATAAACATTTATTTATAAGGAAACGGGCAACTTTAATAGATATCCGTGTATAAATACATTATTCTGAATAGGTTTTATATTTTACAAAATATTTATCAGTACATTATAATATTTCGTAGATATAGCTTATAAGCTAAATAAGAAAGAAGTATTAAGATCTGGCTTCAAATATTAGTGCTTTTCTTTTATAACAAATGGTTCGATTAGATTAAGTCATTTTTAAATTGCATTGTTCATTTAACTTATCTTTTATACTTATCACTATGCTATTAGGCGTCCATAATTGTCAATACCAAATCAGTTCATAAAAATATTTCGTGTAGTAACATTCAAACATAAAAAACCAAGTTTTATAAAATTACAATAAAATCAATTTCAAGTGAACATTGAATGATAAATAATTTCCTGGATGTTTCAGAATCAAGTTTAGATCATTCTGCCACTCTAAAAGCGTATTTTGAAAGATACAATTCAAGATACTTTTTATGCATATGTAAGGGATATAGAAGGTTTGGCTTTAATAACGAACAGGGATATATTCACTAATTAAAGACGCTACTACTCAACAGGAGTTGAACAAGAGGGTGATATTGAAACTGAAGAGGAACCATATGAATCAGCGTTGAAGCAAAATCCGTCTATGAACATTTAAGAAAAGACAGTACACCTTGGAGTATTAGTCTGTTCTCTCAAACACAAATATTGGATCGAATTGGGCTACAACTTTTAGCACCCTATATTCTGCTAAAGGTGTGCTCTAAAGTATTTTATCAACTGAAGTGTGTGATATAATTTTGCACGAAATTAATAGAGAAGGGCGTATAGTTACTCAAATGTACAATAACAATCCAATAGATAGGTATCTAAATGATAACAATCCGCCGAAAAAGAAAAAATTCAAACCATCACTGAACAAGAGTTGGACACATTTCTTGGCAATAGATTATTTTCGATTTTAATTGCTTTTTTTGCATATAATGTAGCTAATGCGATTTACAGGTAATTAAAATTATAGGCAATAAATACTAGTTTTAGATTTTAATCACGTATTATGATTATGGTGTTTAAGTATTTCCGTCTGAGTTTACCGAAATTTACGTTTATTCTGGATTACAACCTTAAGTGGTAATTTATAGAAGACGTTTATCTGCCTTTGGATCATTAATAATCAAATAGAAAATTATTCAAATATAGAATTCATGTATACCGAACAGCATCGCCTGCCAGCAGATGTTTGCTGTATATCAGTAACATTGGGCAGGCCGTTTGAAAGAGACTTATTCACGGTTGTGCCTACAATCAAGCAAGATATTAAAGAATCTATTAACTAATAATCAATGCCAAAGAAGTGTCGTGAATAACGATTATCCAAATTAATTATCAAACAATGAATACCAGTGCCCGAGTGTGTCAGTGCACTACGTACACTTCCTAGTAGTCGCGGCACGGGAAACTACGTGCTGGCTTGCAGAGTAACCCGTTCATGATAGGGAGCTTACTCTGTATAGAATAGCGTTAGGTATGCCTGGGGTAATGCTGGGATTGAGGCTGCGCTTGTAGCACGTAGGCTAAATACGCCAACACTGACCGGTATGATGTCGATTCCGTAAGTAGGGAATGCTACATCGACATAGGGTACGATCTAG
>JAHWXV010463879.1:0-14690 GCA_024586415.1 Phrixothrix hirtus | reverse complement strand
GATGTTATTTTAAAAAATGCTTTAATTTACTTAAAATTGCATTTTATGAAATTTTATAGTAGACTATGCGACTAGTATAAACAAATGATAACAAAAGAAATAATCTATCAGTATTAAAATATTTGCCATTGCTGTTTAAAGTTTTGAATGGGATATACAGCGCATGAGTTAATGATGTGAGCAACGATGGATTTTGGGATAGCTCAACCTGTACAAATGTTGTAACGTTTATACGAAACGCCATAATAACGTGAAACGCGATCTAAAAGAATTCCTAAAAATTCTACGCATTTTCTCTATATAAAGAAATACGGAAATGTAATTAATAAGATTGAATTAAAGACTTCACAAACTCTAAGAAAGTGTCAAATACCGTAAGCGAGTTTAGCTTAAATCTATAATAGAAAATTGCTTAATTAAAAACTGTTGTAAAAACACTATAAACTAATTAAATAAGATTACGCAACCTGATGTAAATATTATCCGTTACCGTCCTAAATTACTCAACATCGCTTTGCTAATCAACTACAAGTAACAGAAATAACGATGTCCGATTATTTAAATATTAATTAATTAGTAAATAACACATGCAGTTGTTATCCGTATCAGTGAGATAGCAAACAAAGAAAGCCAACAAAATCAGTATTCGCTGAACGAAGAACGCGAATACCAATTTAAGTATAAATAAGACGCTTTCACTTATCGAAAATCAGTCTTCATAGGAGACTCTGTACGGGACGTTGCCTAGTGCAAATACCGTCAAAAGCTTTTGTAACCAGTATAGCTATTTTGTTAATAATTCTTACAGCAAGGTCGATGCAACTTCCCTAGGAATCGCCCATCTGTAGAAAGCCTGATTGCGATTCAAAATCGTTGGGAGCGCTGTATGCTAGAGTTCTTAATATAGACCGCCACGGGGTCGTTTGCAGCTACGTTGCAATGTAGCTGATTACATACGATGTCGAGCGCCTTTCCACGTCGTTGTGCGTTGTATTGTAGCGATAGCGAACGCACATCGACGCCGATCCGAGACTATTCACCGAACGCAGTTGTCTGTCTTTTGTAAATGTGTAGCTAGGTTGCAATTTACAGAAACGACGCCAAGCATCCTTCAACGTCGCTGTGAGTTGTGTTGCAGCGATATCGGACGCATGTCGACGCTGAATAAAGACAGTTCCCCAAACAAGATAGCCTGTTGTTTGTAAATGTTTAGCTGGGTTGCGATTTACAAAAACGAC
Source organism: Phrixothrix hirtus (assembly GCA_024586415.1). NCBI lineage: Eukaryota > Metazoa > Arthropoda > Insecta > Coleoptera > Phengodidae > Phrixothrix > Phrixothrix hirtus. The sequence continues at coordinate 13,452 of JAHWXV010463879.1, read as the reverse complement.
GCTATTTCGACAGAAACGGTTGGTGCCTATTGTGTGGCATCTCTGGTCACAGGTACACACCAACCCGTCGACTCTGTCCGGCCCAGTGAAAGCTACACCCTGAGCGCCGTTGAAAGCGGCGCTCGTACATGTAGACCTCTAGGCATATCGTTAGCCCGCGAATTCACATATATCAGGAGAACAGAAATTGAGCGAGCCTGGGAAACTTGTGTCCACCGTCCGCTTAAGTGTCACGACTGAATTTGCGACGACACGCTCGTCGCCGAGTCTCATATGAACCTTGACATAATTTAAAAACGCGAAAATTCGTAGATAATTTACTTTGTTTGCTGTCTTAGATTTTTAATTATTTTGTTAGCAAATTATAATGATTTTAATTTTGAGTTCCGTTTATATTTGAGTTTCTTCATTATTTATGACCATTTATTTGTTTATTTATTTGTACCGTTGGAACATATCTTTTCAATTCCGCCGATGACTGAAATGAATATTGAATAGAAGTTCGTTTCGCAATCGAAGTTCGAGCGACGTGATTTAGCACAAACGACGTCCACCCCTCACGACTAAGAGATACCACCAGGTAGAACGCAAGTTCTTCATTCCTTGTACACTTTTGAGTAAGAACTGAAAAGTCACAGTGTATAGCAAATCGTCAATGATAATTAGGATATAATTAATAATGCAATGATCGGCAACGAATTTACTGACTGATTTCAGTTGAAAGAGATAGTTTTCTTGTGAAACTCCCTGTAGATGTTGGTAGACTGTGATTAAGCAACTCAAAATGATCTTACGCTATATGAATAAAAGGGTTCATAATATTTATCACGTGTATAATTTACGAAATGCAATTAAATATGGGCACACACATTACACTCACTTTTTATCTATATTTCAGAAAATAATGCTTAATTCAGCGGTCGATCAGTACTAAACATTAGCTGAACTTTAAAACATGCTCGGATGGGAAATTGAATCCCCAGCCGCTATTCTCCCTTATTCAATATTGACTCCATAGACCAAAGCTACTATAATACGAATGATAAAAATAGTTCCACCTGATTCTTTTGAGCCCAAAAGTCGTGGTTAGTCTTAACTCTAATCATAAAATTATAAATATTTAATTTAGATACATTGAAATACCACATTTTCAAATAGTAAGTTTGACTAATTGATAGTAAGTACACTATACGAAAATAAACATGAAAATTTCTCCTAATTACAGGCAGCTAGGCAGAACCTTGTAGTAGTGCTTCGCTAACAATTTAATTATAGGCGGGAAGCCAACAAAAAATTATGGGCTTAAATGTTCGCGAATGCACTTCTACTTTGTATGACAAATGGTCGGCAATGCTTGAACTCGGCGGTAGTTTTGACGTAAAAGTAAAATTAATAATTCACTTACGTGAAGTCTCTATGGGACGGGGATTCAAGTTTCTTTTACCTATTGGAATTAGAACCTGAGTTGCGACAGAGGTAAAGGCCCAAAAGAATGGCCGATTTACTTATTCTTCTCTAACATGCAAATTGGACGCAACAATCTCAATTTGGAATTCAATCTACTTTGACTTTCATACGAAAGGTTACCTTCAAAGATAAACCAGGTATAGTGCCCTGAGAATGGATGTTGAAACAGAATTCACTTCACTCCCAAAACTTTATACAAAATTAATACATTTTTTGTATTTTGAATTTCTTAAGCAGTTTTAATTACCAACCTAAAAACGAACGAAGCAACTTCGAACAACCATTGTGCTAGCAGTCTAAGTACTTAGTGAACCAATCTATTTTCTCCCAAATCGCGCACGATTTTTCTTTTAACATAATCTTCGGATGTTTCCTAACAGTAATTTGCCTACATCGCTTAGCAACACGCGTAGTCTATAATTGGTCAGCGAAGTTTTGAAGACATATGGTTGTATGAGAATGCAGCTTTCTTGCCTAACTACGACATTGAAGGATAACACGTTTTCTAGGAATCTAAGGTTTTAAAATAACCCCTAAAGCATTGAAAATGGATTTTTATAATTAAGATTTTGTATGAAACAAAATTATTTTAGGAGATAATACCAATACGGAAAATTATTGAAACCTTTTAATTTGGAATTACACAAAGCGTTATTTAAACATATTTTCCAAATCACACTCGGGTTATAACTACTTTTAGTTACTGACAAATAATATACGATGATGTCTGTAATTGCGGTTCTTACATTAACAATTTAAATATATATAACAATGAAATGAATAACCTGACTATTACATTTTGTGTAGGTAAAACGATGATGGAATTTCGACTATCTTTATATGCGGAACTGTGTTAGCGGTATTTATTAAGAGCAAGGTGCCTAAGACGCAAGACGGATCTAACAAATTAGGAGCGTATTTTATGTATTTTAAAAATACTTTGGAAGTTAATATTTTTATATTTCTAAAGTGTTATAAAATGTTAAACAAAACGAATGCTGTTTGTGTGTAAAAACAAATTTTAAAAATGCACCCTAATCGATGAATACTTTCAACCTCTTTTATTATAAAATGGGTGGAAAGCGGCCTGTACAATATACCACTTTGAGATTTAATAGGGGATTTTAACTTCATTTCTCAAAGTTTTTTATTTTAGTTATTCATATATGTATAACCAAAAATAACTTTACAAACAGAAGAAAAATTCTAAAAACGATGTGCCGGATGATCCTTTGTTTGCTACTCGAATGAAGGATTTCATTGCATCCCTCTACTACACATTTTTGTCACAAACTTCCTTAATGTAACCGCCACTGGATGTGTTTCAGTGCGTACAGCACGTACAAATAAAGGCTAAAGACGCATTGGATTTTGTTATTCACTACCTTTTTCGGGGGAGATAGAAAAATTCAAGCACAGCCCTAAGTATCTTAAAAGTCTATACCTAATTGATCAACCCTGTCCAGTGCATTACTGAGAACATTGTGCTTAAATCATAGCAAGGCTTCTCGCTTGTTATTTTATCACACTTGAACGTTAGAAAGCGCGAATTTTGAGTTATCTGGATAAGTCTTTCAGCGATGTAATTTATATGCAGGGATGTGAATCAGGAAGTTTTCCTATGAATCGCATATAAGGTAACTTTCTTTCATCAAATTGACAAACTATAAACTCTGCGTCTGAACGCCTTACAAGTTTTTAGGTACCTTAGATTGCATATAGAAAATTATTTAATAAAAATTACTTATATTATCGACTAAGATTTGACGTATTTTTAGGGTTAAATGCATCTTTATATAATTTTTTGTATATAGTTAAAGCAGAAATAGCCTGAAGATTTATACATTTTTTGCTGTCGTTAGGAAGTTTTTGTAGCATAAACTAGTGTCTTTTTTTCATACAAAACATGCAATCCACCAAGAGCCTACAACAACTAAAAATTACCTCATTATACAGTGTTACTGTATTCAATTTTAAAACCCTAAAAGTGTAACCAAAGTTCAATTATCCTTATTAAAGGCGGAATTCTGCAGACTACTATTTATAAAATTGAGTAATAAATTGTAAAACAATTTTAATAATAATGATACCTCCAAAATAAAGAAATTCTTTAATTCTTTAAAGAATTTAGACGATTATTTAATTTTAAGTACAAATCTCGTTCGTAATTTAAAAGATCTGATTTTTAGGCAGACATTAAATATTTTCGAACATTGGTGCTTTTGTTTGAAAAATAACCTTTACCCATAATGGCTGCTACAACCTTTTTTTGTGGAAAACCTAATTAAAAGTGGTTGGCATATAGAATGTAATATAAGAAATGAAATTAAATTTCGTTTAGAATTGACACACCGTAACTGTTTAAGGATTTTAAGGATTAAATATCTAGATAAATGATAAAATTTTTGCGATGTTAAATAAAGTTTTTCTAATAATACTTCTATATTTCTTGCATTCACAATCAGTCCTCTTAGAAGCGGCCGCATATAGTACATATATTTGCGTGCGCTGCTAAAAATTCATCACCATCTGGCGAGAAATGTAAAAGTTCTGCATCTGTATTAAGGAGCAGATAATGAACTCGTAATTATCCCTAAAACGAGAATAAGAAGTAGCGGGTAAGATGTGTCGTTTGCTCTTACTAAAGTTCACTCGCTGTAAAACAACTTGAATTTATTTCCATTCTATTTATTAAAACCTTAACTTTGAGCTAAAATAGGAATTACAAGCCGCCATTGGCTATTTATTTTATTGTCAGTAACAATTGGTTTAATTTACTTTCATTTATTAAACGTTTTAATTTTAAATTTAAAATTGTAATCATGACATGCCATAACTCACGTATTCCATATTGTGAATTTTTCTTATCTAAATTTGTCTTTTAATATGCATTGTTGTGACAAAATCGTTACCCTATTTATTTTAATAACCATTTTAATGATTAATGATCATCTTATTTATTTCTAAACTTCTGTTATTAATTAAAAAGATGCTTATTTTGTAATTTGCTAACCTGAATTGGCCATGTGGGTGTATTTCAGCTGATGCTACTACGCGGAAGAATATTTCTAAAATATCTAACCTTAGATTTTGACGTAATTTTAGTCGAAAACATGCTACCTAGAGTACTTGAGTACTTAAATAATTATTTTATAACATTTCAATTTCAATCGTGAACAATTAGAGAGAAACCATCTCGCCTGCTTCAAAATTTCTAGTTGATTGAATTTTCAGTTTGACGTGTACAGGCGACTTCTAAAAGACATAGTTATGTTCTGAACAGCTGAGCACAAAGATTGAATGATCCTTAAACTTACTGTAACTGACTGCTGGCTCGATGTTGTTGTTGCAATAGTTACGTGAAGAAGTTTAAATAGTTAATGCGTTCTTAAGGATAACTACTGTCGCTAAGGTTCAACCGTGTTCACAAAATCATATTCCAATTATAAACATAATATGAAGAAGTATGAGATAATCATAATCGAAACAGTTGCATTTTAGAAAAATTTTCCCTCGGGTTGGGTATCGACCCGCGATTTCTAGACAGATCCCAGCCACCTTTCCAACTAAGCTACCGAGGGTTCGGTGCACTATCGATGGAAAACCCTTTTCAAATGCAACACTTTATGTATTAAATCATATATGTAATTTTTATTAAGATGTAAGAGAGACTGCTAAATACTGCAGTAAATTAGAAGAGCCACACGGTCGTGATGGGTTCGCAACTAAAATCTCAGTACTGAAAACTAACAGTCTAAGCTCTAAATTAACTTCGTGTTAATGAATAAGATGAAATTGAGAGAATTCAATATAAATTATCTATATTGAGAGGTGATGTATATTTAAATTATACAGGTCAAACCCGCGGGTTCGATCTCCGATCCCTGCCCGAGGGAAAATTTTTCTAAAAATGCAACTGTTCCAATTATGATTACCTCATACTTCTCCATATTAAAATAAGTTTCTGACGACAATTAGGCAGTTTGAGCCGTATAATTTAATTATACATCACCTCTCAATATAAATAATTTATATTCAATTTTCTCAATTTCATCTTGTTCATTAACACAAAGTTAATTTAGAGTCTAGACTATTAGTTTTCGGTACTGAGATTTTAGTTGCGAATCTATCACGACCGTGTGGCTATTCTAATTTCCTGCAGTGTTTAGCAGTCTCCCTTACATCTTAATAAAAATTAAAGATATGATTTAATACATAAAGTATTGCAAATGATGAACGAAGGAACCGACTTCAAAGTCAAGTTTTCAATGTTATCCCCCAGCAGTGGTAATTTAAATAAAAGCGGTTATCTAACGTATTTGTAAACAAGAAGTTTATTTAAGAAAATGTATATGAAGGTTATCCCAACTTGGATTGAATAATCCTTTATTAGGGGTTTCGGTGAAAGACCAGCTATACATTAGACTAACGTTCGTCGATCTGAGAATTGCTTTCTTTTCAAAAATATTGAATATTGTAGTTGTCTAACTTGAAATAAACCTAATTATTTAATTATCTCTTAGGGCTTAGAATATGAATTTTAGTTCTTAATTTCCATGTTGATTGATAAATTGCGAAATTGCTTTTTCTATTGATAATAAAATTCATTTTGTGTGAACTACAAAATATTTATTGTGAATTCTTGTAAACTCACGCGAAATACAGGTATTCATCTAAAAGATTAAATCACTTTCAAATATAAAGTAAGTTACATGAATTACTTTAAATAACATTAAACTTTTAGAGTACCCACATTATAAAAATTATTAGGGGTTTGTCAACAGTAGGTCAATTTTTAAGGGTGTAAATAAATACCGTTTAGGGCTTTATTTATAATATACCTAAACTTAGTAAAGATCAGACTATTATATTAATTAGCACCCACCCTACTGTAAAACCACGTTATCTTATAAAGGTATCGTGGTCAGCCACACAACCGCATGCGTTTATGCAGATATTTCTCTAAGTGTATATAAAACGTCAGATTTGCAATATTAGCGATTTTTAATTTAGATCAATCAATATTTTAACTGCCCGTTAACTATTTTGAAGATCAACCAACATCCGGCCAGGATTTTGTAGTCCAATTGCTGATCTTGATAGGAGAGATGGCAAATCTTGTTTGGTCACGAAAAGCCATCGAAACGATTGAGTTCATACTTAGCTTGTTATAGAGATCAAATTTCACCTGATCGTTTAATGTTATGTGGTATGCTCTTCAATAGACCTTTGTGAAAGTCGATTCGCTCTTGTAAAAATCGTGACGAGTTCGAGCTCTGATTAAGATTAATTTTTGCCCCATGTTAACAATCGAACGTTTGTAAATTTCGGTAAAGCCAAAAATTTGATTCATTGAAGTGTATGTAGTAATTTTTTTCCTTTGTGGCCCTAGAATACGTTGAGTTTGAACAATTGCAACCACTGGATTATTTTGATCTCTTTTCTGATCTGAGAAGCTAGAGTCCAATTATAGATTTTTTGAGAAGAATAGATAGCATAGCCTTTAATTAAATTAGCGATTTGGTAGTCTAAAATCACCAACGTTTTGCCTAGCAATTTTATATTGAATCCCTTATTGATTAGACCAAATTTCTGGTCGACTTCGGCTAACTCCATTGAACCCTCTATGAAAATACAGTTGTTGTATGCCTGTTATAAATTCTTGACTTTAGTTTTGTATTCGTATTTCATCAGACAAGGAGAAATTTCTCGATGCATATGGTACAATACGTTTGGGTTTTGCATTTAGTAATTGATTAATCGAACAAGAAAACAGCCTAAACTTTAAGTTGAGTGATCATCTTGCACTTATATTTGTTTTACTTTTACTACAACTGACGTTAAAATTGCTGTTCATAAAAAAATAATTTTTCCTTCACTAATGAAGGGTTGTCTGTTTATTTCAGCAGTGAAAATAGTAATAAGGCTGGTGACATCGATGCTGCCTTCCCGAAGGATAAAAAGCAATTGAACAAATTGCTGCCGCTTACCGTGTTATTAATATACTCTAAACATATCTTCGTTGTTTTTACTTCCGCAATTCTATGGATAATAAAATCTAAACATTCATCTCGCTCGTACACGAGATTTAAGGTATTGTTGCTTATGAGGTTAGTGTTCACTTCCAAATACGTCGGATTAGCTGGAGACTTATTTAGCCTAACTCCAGGTAGTATAAGTATGTCTGGTTCGTACAGAGTATTCATCCTTTCACCATTTCTGTGCGTTCCCTTTATTATGTTGCAATCCAAATGAATATCTATATCGTTCAATATTTACACAGCCAAATCGAAATGTCCACATTTAATTCAATCAGCTTTGCACTAACCCCTCATAAACGACTTATAAATCCAGACCGTGTAAAATCAATTATATGCATAATTTCTATTATGCACCGAAGGTATTGTTGTTAGGTGATAATTGAGTCATTATGTTGTTCTTGCAATCGGTTGACTTGCCTGAAAGTTTTTTAAACTCATTTTACAAGTATTTACTACATATCGTAGGCTCCATGCGGGATTGTAATTTTTTTGAGCTTTTTATTCGACCACCAATCAGAATTTCCATAGTATAAAAATCGCTTTCTCGGCTGATGTTGCGTGTGAAATTACAACCGCAAAAACCAATCAGTGCTAGGACTTATCTATGTTGCCACATTTTATGAACCTTCTAAGCTAGAGGTGATTGATATTTAGATAAAGACTATCCAACTCATTCTTCGTCATCTTTTCTGCTATTACCATGATTGTACTAAAAGTTAATAAAAAGATGACTGCAGATGAAAGCATTAAAGTTTTGTTCCCTTTTAAGGTTGTAGCACATATTGCAACCCCGAAAATACTCGATGACCTTGGGTGAAATTATATCACCAAAACTGTCTAAATAGAGTAGTTTACACTCAAATTTCGGATATCACACCCAATGGCTCCCCTGCCCTATTTATTATCAAAATTTGCAATGCCAAACTCGATTATTTGTACCTTCTTGTATAAATCATCATGAACGAATGCGTTGCCAAAATATGCTACCTTTTTATCGTAGTTTAGTAAATCTATAGCAGTTGGAGCACGACGGGGTAACTTTACAATATATATTGGTGTTATTTATTTATTAAACTTAGCGCGATTGACTGCTTTGGTAACTGCAACGGCACCGCCCGTGATACTATCCACGGCTGATAAGCTTGCTAGTAAAGCCATAAGGAACGACATAATTCCTTCCTTTTTAGATAAAGGTATAACTGTAGGTATTTGTCGCAGAGTAAACTGGAAATACCGTATGCGGCAAATAAAATCACAAGTGTTCAACCACTGCCGGCAAAGCTACAGTAGAGCAAGGCTTGGTTCATGGATACTTCTGAGGCTGAACACTGTAAGGCTAAGACAAAATCGGTAAATGGTGTGCACCACTGTTCTAAAGTCAATACTGCTACTAGGTAATATTTTTGGAAACACCCTGTATGTCCAGATATCAAGGCCTACCTTTGGAGTGGAGACAGACACTCAAATGGTACTGCATAAACGGGATAAAACTAAAAGAGAAGATGTACTAAGCTAAAAGTGCTCACTACTTATAACGGCTCCTGTATATTACGAAGTACTAACTTTATTATGGAATTAGGAGTGAAGCCCCTTGTTTGTACTTTATTGGTCCACATCGATCTTCAATTGCAAAGAAAAAGTACTACGAGGCTTTTCATACGCCCTGTATATTGAAAGTGATTGAACTGACAAAATATTGTGATGTTATAAAAGTCCTAAACTAGACTTAAAGCAAATACTTTATACTTTTCTTTTATGAGTAAATTACTGGACCAGACTTAAATTTATTAAACGCGCACTGTATAATTATAGTAGCAGGTAAAATTTATGTTGTTAGAATAAAAACACTCACATTTAAACTACAAGTTTGATTAAAAATCAATGATAAATCGAATATTTCTTAAAATCTAACAACAATATAGACAATATAGCCAAGGCAAATGAGGTTCGCACGTAATAATTTTATAAAACTAGAATGTCTATTTAGGTAAAAAGAAATGATTGACAAATTCTCAAACGGCGAATCTTGCTTAACGACAATTATACAAAAGAACGTGTTAGGCATAAATATTTGATGGGTACCCATACACAATTTAAGTTACTATAATACAGGTACTATGTTTATTGGTAATTAGATTCCAACAAATCACAAATTTTAATTTAAATTGTAGACATCATAAACGTTTATTGAACCAATAATTAATACGAGTTCGTAATTCATTTGTTTCACATATCCAATATAAAATTGGGAAGACAATGTCCCTTTAGCTGCTTTACGTTAATTTATAAACTGGGATGGTTTCGCAATCGGTAAAAATTTATTTGAAATAAACGGCATAGGGCCTACCCCTTTTATATAGATAAAAGTACTATTGCGATGCTCTTTAAGTTGTTTGCTTTGCCCACGGAAGCCGTTCCTTGGTGTCTAATTGAATTGATGACCCTCCACGGGTGGAAGTACAAAGGAGAAAATCTGACTGCCTTATTCCTGCCGAATTTATTATCCCAAATAAATGTGGAAACGCCTACCTCAGTACGCTTTGACCAATGGTACTATAAACTACCGACAAGGACAGGCACTTCCGGAAACAATTTTTACTAATCGCGAACTATCTCGCTTAAGACTTGACAACTAATGAATAACTAACTCACTTAGATTTTCCACACAATTTCTAGCTATATTTTTAATAAAGCAGGCTGGCGTCATTGTTATAATGCCAAATAGTGCTTTTTTCATATTATCCGTGTTCAATCTACATGAAAACTCCAGTTGAGTTTAGAATCTAAAATCCTTAATTGCGTTTCTTGACAATTTTATTTCAATGGATTGGCCTTACACCAATTTGTTAAATCGTATGTAACAGGTTTAAAATCATCCAGTAACGCGTACAAGCTTTAATTCAATTTTATTGCAGTGGTGGCGTTCGCATAAATTATTAAAACGGTATTCGGAAAAGCATATTACGTATAACGGATAAGGATGAGAAACAATACGTGCCCCAAAATAGAACCTTGTGGAAAACCAAAGTAAAGATTCCCAATAATAATTTGCTATAATTAGCATATGCGTATAGTTTCCAGTTACGTAGGTATGAATTAATTAAATCTAAACCAGTCTTTTGAAGTTCATAATGTAACCACTTATTAACTAAAATAGCATGCGGTATATAATCGAAGGGTTTCTGCAGGTAACACGCTAAAGCTCCTACATATGCCTTGTTTTCAAAACTCTCAACAATCTCTTTTATAATTTGCCCAACGCCAAATGAGCGATTACGTCTAAAACCAAATTTATTTCTGAAGAAATGACTATATCTCTTAAAGCATTTATAAATTTGTATTTTTAATACAGGCTCCATTTCTTGAGAGATATTAACTCGAATGCACTTCTTCATGCGTACTAATTCAGCAGGAATGTGAAATGCACAATCATCTGAAACACCCACAGGTTTAGAAATTTCAGACGCCTCTAATTTATGATTGGTGGACGTGTTAGGCATCTAAACTCTGCAGCTCATTTTTTACAATTGTAAATAAAGGTTCATCCTCATCTTATTACAACTTTCCATTCACATTGAATCCTAACAAAAAACATTTAACAAACTAGACATGAATGAGCTTATTCAAACAACTATTTATAGCAAACTATTTGTAGGATCAACTTCATATTTCACAACTACAACTATAACGCAATAAAAATGTCAGTTCTAGCAGCGTCATCGGTATTCCACATCGCGAAGTTTCATATTACCAGCGTATTACAAACATTATTTATTTAATTAATTTGAATGTTATATGCATAAGTACATTGCTGCTATAAATTTTTATATAAGAACTGCTTGTTTCTTCAAATCGCATACCACTCGTAACCCTTTTGATTATAATGTTTTCCTCTGTACTTCTAGTTACTTAGGGGTTAGTTAATTACTTTATAAACTAAAATATTATTTATTTAATTTTTTTTAAGAAAGAAAAGATTAACAAAACGGAATTGCTATAGAAATTTATTTTTCGTTTTCAACCTTTTAAAGTAAGTTTTGATGTATTAGAAGGCAGATTAATTGTTAACTACAATAGAGAACGTAAATTATTCAATTTTTGTATAAATAAATTATAACGAGAAGCTTTAAATAAACGTAATTAAAACTTTCGTAGCTTTCAAAACAGAACTCAAGAAGAACGAGTAATATTTTATAGCAGTGAAATTTTCTGAACGCAGTTTTAAATTGATTCGGTTCTTTCCTACAATTTTGTTTTAAGCTCTACCTAATAAATTCTAATTCTAGCCTGGTTAAATTTTCTTCCAACTATGAAACTATTCTATGCTTTTTCATAATTATACCTATAATTCAAATGCTATACCTACATAGTATTTTAATTAATATATTAAAATAGCATACGTTAATTTACATACCTATCAAAACATTTCGCATCAAACAATTTTTTAACTTTCTATTATTTAAAATGCATTTATAAATAAACAGCATAGAATTGATAAAAAACTTTAAATTCGAACACTTGAAAAGGTAGAAAATTTGTATACTTATTTCAATTAGTTTCAAAAACATGTTAAATATTACAAATTGACGCCAGTAAAACCAAAGAATTACGTTTTCTTTTTCTCTGGAATCCGGAAATTTAAGGACGTTCAAAGTTTTTTGAACATTGTAACAACCGTTTGTCAGCATCTATATAAATGAGACATACTCAGCATTATAATATAGGAAATGAAATAAATCTCAGCTTTTACAAAAATTTCATAACACAAAGCAAGTTGTAAATTAAGCCAAAATAAAACTTGCTATTTACAAATTGAAGGATACTCTTCCCCATTTGTTAACTTACAAAAATTTTATTTATAATTTTAAATTTGACAATTTTAATTTAGAACAGCGAAAGCTCAGTTACGAAAAAACTGACTTTGTTAAAATTTGTATAAAATTCTGTATACAATTCCGAAGTTACGATTGTACTGATAAACTAGAATTACGAAGTATGACAATTAATTAATGAGACTGATTTTTTTTTCAAGATGTGGAAACGCTGCAGCTTGCGCAGACACTCCATCTTTGATCTTGATATCTAAGCTACCTCTAGTCCAAGCGGCACACTGATGCGGCCACTCAGTCGTGAGTTGTGCTTTAATATGGGAACACGTGTTTTTGTCTCTCCTTACAGAAATGGAATCGCGAAATATAGGGCAACGGTATGCCATTTCTTTTTATGTTAAATTGAGTGAGAATGCGACAACTTACGGTAAGCTTCAGAAGGGTTTTGGAAATGAAGTTATGTCAAGAGCTCGAGTTTTCGTTGGCATAAAATGTTTTGTGAAGTTAGAACGAATTTTGAAGATGAAAACCGCAGTGGACGATCATTAACCTCACGGACGGATGTCAACATGGACTGGGTTCGTGAAATCGTACGACTTTATCGAAGATTATCCGTTAAAATGATGGCACAAGAACTCAACATCAATCGGGAAACTGTTCGTCAAATATTAATTCAAAATCTGGGTCTGATAAAAATTTGTGCAAAGATGGTCCCCAAAAATCTCGCAGACCAACAGCGAGAAACACGGAAAAATGTTGCAGCCGGTTTGTTGGAGCAAGTAGAAATCAATTCAGATTTATTGAGCCGTGTTATCACTGGTGCTGAAAGTTGGTTCTACCAGTACGATCCAGAAACACAACGTCATAGTTCGCAATGGTATTCAAAAGGATCACCCAGACCAAAAAAAGCTCTCATGTCAAAATCAAAAGTAAAATGCATGCTTGTGTGCTTCTTCGATTCCAATGGCATTCTTCATAAAGAGTGGGTGCCTCCTGGCTAAACAATTAACCAATATTTCTACTACTACTACTACTACCCATCACGCCATTCCCTTACCGGGGTAGGCAAAACCACTAACAAACCTCCACCTTCACAACCACTGCATGCACACATA
>JAHWXV010463865.1:0-11171 GCA_024586415.1 Phrixothrix hirtus | reverse complement strand
GCCACGAATGTAACCTAAGAAAATGAAAAGAACTAAATTGAATTTTATATACACGGTGAACAAAATATTATAACTAAAATTTAAATGTGTGCGCCGACAGATATGTATAAATTTAAAGATTTTAAAATATCAATTTCAAGCTTCTTTCTTTCTTTCACGCATACTTATCTAAAAATTAAATATTTCTAACTCTAAGATATCCGAAATTACGTCTTTTAAATGAAATTAACCATAAACACCAATTTTTATAAAATCGTTTATTAGTTAGTTAGTTTCAAAACTCAAACAATCAGAGTAATTCGTTTAAGTGCGCACACTAGCGAGCGCATTTAAACGGAAAAGGCGATTTCTAATGCGCGCCCCGCACCCCCCGACCATTTTACATAAGTACTTTGCCGCTTTTTAATATTCAATTGTCAGCACGCGAGCCATTGCATAATGCATGTCGTCGTCGTCTGCTGGCACGCCATTTTATTCTTCTTCTTACTCTTACTTTTCCCTCTTTCTTTAACTTTAACTTTTCATACATGCCCGTGCGCTATTGTGTTCTTACTTGATATTTTAAATACATGTAGGCGCGCCATTTTGTTTTTACTAACAAGACACGCCTCTTTATTACTTACTAGCGGCGGCCATTTGTACTCATTAAATTTTTAATACATGGCGGCGCGCCATTTTGTTCTTACTTCATATTTTAAATACATGTCGGCGAGCCATTTGGTTCTCACTAACAACGCACGCCTCTTTATTACTTACTGGTGGCCATCTTTCATTCAGGGACGCCCCTGTTACTTACTTACTATATTCCATCCTTCTCGCCCTATTGCTCAACCCACTCTTCGAGCTCACTCTAACCAACTCGCGAAAAAACTACTTCTTTACAGACACGCCTACACGACTACTTACACACTTGGACACACGCCCCTTTACCAACTCATATTCCATCCTTCTCGCATTCGCCGTAAACACACTCCTGCATCTCACTCTAGGAAAACTCAGGGAGGGTGTATCCCGCCCACTTACCCGCTCACCCTTTTGGGTGAGGTACCATGCTTACCCCCGCGCCCTCCTTTCCCCTGACAATCAGGCTATCCAGAACGTTACTTGGTCTACTACTTTTTTAAATTTAATTTGTTTTCGTTCTTTTACTGTTAGTGTAAACCTTTTTTCTTTTACGTATTTCCGCAGTTTTAGTGTATTGCGTTATACTTCCCTTAGTCACTGCATTATTTACAATGATGTTAAGTATTTTTTAAACACAATTATAACTACTGCGTGAAAAGCAGTTCAATAAGACGCTTTTGAAAATTTCTTCTACAATGGTCGAAAAGTTTTCGCAGGTGGAAGCCCAGATTTGGTTACTAATATCTTTTTCCAATATGTTTGTACCGTTTTTACAAACAAAACTGTAATGATTAACTTCTTTATGTGTATAAATTATTATTGGCCCATGTAAGAATATATTACGTAATGTTACTACTTTATTATTCTTTTTTTCTTTATTTTCAGAACTTTTTCTTTGTCTTTTACTGACGATTTTCTTTTAGCATCTATTTTATACGTGTTTATTTTTTGAGCAAGATTTTTATTTAGTGCTAGGGTTAATATTCTTTTGAACGATCTATTCTAACTTAAAGTTTGTATAGAAATGTAACTATCTTAACTATCCTGATTTATTGAAATTGAAATTATATTAAAAAACATCATCTTGTAGCATAAATTGTTCGTTTAACGAAGACTAAGATTGATAATAACTTTATAATGACGAAATATCGTAGGCACGTTATGAAATTTAAGGTTAGATTTTAATTATTTAACGTTTACCTTTATTAAATAGTCTGTCTTAATGTCACTATTATAATGAATATGATTTTGTTAAACATTTAAACCGCTTTCTTTTAAGTTAGAAATGTAATTTACAACTTATTAATTATATTCATTACAAACTATTAACTGCATACTACAATTAACACTATGTAGGTTATGATAAATTGTACAATTTGAGGTTAGAATAAAGTCAAAATAACCAAATGCGTTGTTAAGACAAATTGTCGTATGTGTGAAAATATTTGAAGTAAAATTGTCGTATCTGACTTATAAATATAAAATGCAACAAATTACACTAACGAAGTAAGTTACTACAATTTTGTTTAATATTAGATATATATTTTTACTTACGACATAACTTCAAATATAAATAAACACTAAACAATTTGCTTTAACGACATTTCAACTTAACACAGATATAGTATTTGACTAGAGAAATCTGTTCATACCATTTTCTCCAAATTGATAAAAATGTTAGATACGACATTTGGGCGTAACACGACCGTATAGTAGAACATCAAAATTGTAAGCAGTGATGTCAAGTATAATTACACACCTTGTTAGTAGTAGCGGCACAAAATTTCTTGATTTTCGATTACCTCGTTTCCTAATAATATATAACGAGCTGTAATTCTTATAATATAGTTGATTTGCTTATTTTTTATAAGGGGTACTACTACCGCCCTCCCGGATAGGCTGTGGAGTTTCGTAGTTGCCTAATTTAAGACATTTCTAAGGGATAAAGATAATACCGGTACAGCATTATTAAACATATCAGTAATATGTATATTACAATGCCTTATATTTGCATTGAAGTTACTGGCTGTACCGCTTTATAGCGATTTTTGGCCATTACATACAAAATCCGCCAATAGCGCTCTCGTATAAAGCAAACACCAATTTGAATAGAAATCCAGGGCACACTTTCGTGACGTCATCCAACTGTAATAATACTGCACAATAAAGGTTGGATAACTTTATCAACTACTTCATTATTAGTTAATTTCCTTTGTTTGTGTTGTTTATTAAGTTTCTTGTAGAAACAAGCATTAATTAGATTAATTTAATAAAATTTTATGAATTTCCATTTCAAAATATACCAAGTTATATATGTACGTATTTAAGAAATATTTATAACCATTTACTTTTAATATTAAACTTTTTATACTGCTTTAGAGGTGAAAACTTTTTTTAGAATGATATAAATAATTTGCAACTACTGGAAAACTGGAAAGGTATTTATATTTATTTTTTATTACTGATGAATTGGCAATAACGCCTATACCTACTTAAATGTAATTTTGGAGAAATAAAATCATTTACAAAAATTCTTTATTGTTATTTACATTAAATCCGTTATGTTATAATTATTAATAATATCTAATTTTTAGAGGAATAGTAAAGGCTATATTGTTCCGTGCCAGTTCCTTCTTTAGCAAAGTGACCGATTATTCCCTTTTTTCTCTGGATTTCTGTATATCCTCCTTAGCCTTGGAAGATCAAATCACTGATACTTTTGGACCAGGGTATAATTGCCTTTACATAAACATACATTGCAATATTTGGCATTTGTCGCAGGCTAAACTGACAACAACGCCTGTGGCAAGTAAAATCACGAGTGTTCAACCACGGCGGGCAGAGCTACAGTGGAGCTAGGCGTGGTTCATCGATACTTACGAGGCTGAATACTGTTAAGTTGAGACGAAATCGAAAAAAGGTGGGCGACACTGTTCTAAAGCCTATACTGCTGCCAGGCAATGTTTGTCAAACACCCCGTATGTCAAAATGTTAGTGACTTACCTTAGGAGTGGAAACAGGCACTAATGGTACTGCAGATACGAGATAAAACTGAAAAGAAGATATAATAAACTAAAAGTAGACGACTCCTTATATTGCGGAGTGCTAACCTTATTATAAAATCAGGAGTGAAACCTCCTTTCTTGTAGATAACTGGTCCAGATCTTTATTTAACAGAAATTGAACAAAAGATCAACTGAGGCTGTTGATATGCCAAGTATATCGAAAACAATATAGATTGTCTATAGGAACTTCGATTTCAATTAACGCGGTACAAAATTCAGAATATGCTTTACTTGACATAAATTGTTTAAAAACGAATACTAAATTTTGACAACCCTATATATCATTACTGACAAAGTTAATAGCAACTAATGTTATTATGGACGTTTTAAATTTGATGTGAGACAAATGCTTTCTAACTTTTTTATGAATGACAAAATTCTGGATCACAATTAAATTTACTAGACACACAATGTATAGTTATAATAGCAGGTAAAAGTTATGTTATTAAAATAAAAACACTAATTGAGCACAAGACACGTTATATAATTAATTATTCACTTTTCACTTTTATACAAAGTCAGATAAAAATTCGAGGATAAAACAAATATTCCTTAAAGATATTTAACAACAATATCGACATTAGCCAACGCAACTGAAGTTCGTATTTATTAGTGAAACAAAATCGAAAGGGGTTTTAAAACCACCTTGAGGAATAAACTTTACTTGCGTTAGCGACTTTCAAAGTGCACAATCATCTTATATACAAAGGAAAAGAAATCATACGTTTCATGGGTATGCAAATATTTCATAAAACAAATTAATTTACTACAACCTACTAGTTTAACTAATTAGGGCAACAAGATATTAACTCATTAAAATTGACAGTTTAAATTTATAATACACCAAATGGTTCGCTAAAACGTTTAATCCTGAAAGTCTGAAACGCATTTGTTTCGTGCCAAAGAAATTATAGGTATCTTACGTGTAATTTCTCTGATTTCATAACGCAACAGATCAGGAAATCAACGCCTCTTTTATTACGTGACAGTAATCAAAAATTAAATTTTGGCAACAATTGCCTGTGCATACGGTAAGATCGCCTAACGCCCAGGTTTTGAAGGTGAGACAATTGAGATATCACTTACAGTTCAGATGGTTTGCGTTTGATTGGTAGAATCGGAAGCCGTCCCTTTTATTTTTCAGAATAAATTAAGCACCTAGCCGGTGAACACCAAAAGATAATGGTATTGCCTTTTTCTTGTTGATTTAATTATCCCAAATATTTGGAAATTCCATTTCAGTGACCCTGCTTGATGGATTCCTTCAAAAATTTGACAAGGACAAATTAGAATATCTAGAATGGAAACACACGACATTTCCGAACTAAAACCTTTTACTCTCCACGGCCTTTCCTACTTCTGATTACTTTAATTGATAATCTAAAACGGACCAATGAAATGCGATTCCCCACGGGAATTTTACCAACGCTACTTTAGCTTTGAACGGGCGCCGATATTTCTGTCGCATTTGTAATCGTTCCAATTGGCCCGTTGACTACTTTACAAAGTTTTCGCACCTACGATATATATTACTTACTTGAACTAGAAAATTCTCTAGAAGAATAGGACCACCCATTCCCCTTGAGGTGTGTGTGAATTAAATTTTACTGTTTGTTAAATCAATAAAGCTGACCTAAACGTCTGTAAAAATAAATAGAGTTCTTTCAATGTCATGGTTTTGCTATGTATTTTTAAAATGTTTAATTTTATGCCTTATACGAGGTGCACTAAAATAGTTAACTATATTAGTCAATTTATTCATTAGAAAAATGACGTCTTGATTGATTTTAAATTAATTCTTATTTTAATTAAATCCTTTAAGTAAATAATGTATGTAGTAGTATTTAATATTTAATTTTAAAAAAATCCCAGCGAGAGCTGATACATTCTAAAATGTTAACTTATTTTTTAAACTTCTAAAAATGGGTGAATATAGTTTTCTTTCCATATGTATAGTAAGAATGAGAAGTCCATGACCACAGGGTTCAAATTAATTTACACAGTTTCGTCCGCACTGAAAGTTTAACGATTTTTAACACGCTCTCCTTTTGAAATATGATAATTATATAAGTACTTATGTAAATAATTTCTGGAAATAATTTATTAAACATACATAATCAATGTATTTATTAAAAAAGATTCTTCAATGGATTTTTATGTGGATAGATACTTATTTAAAAAAGCTTTTCTGCTAAATATTATGAAATATTGCAAAACTCAATTCCTAGATCATAAAAATATTCGGATAGTTTAATAAATTCATTTCTAGAAACTAGTTAATAGGATCTAAAGCAAATAATTTATTTTTAAGTATGCGTCTTAAGAAAAATTTGAGGTATTTCCAAATATTTCTTATGAAGATGGCTGACAACATGATAAACTTTATAGTTTAGGTAACTTGTATTTGTTATAGGTCAACATAATTATGTATTACATGTACTTACATTTAGTTAGGCAGGTATCCACTTTAATATAAAATTTAAATTTATCTGCTACTATATTTGAATAATTTCCAAAGTAATTTCACTTCATCTATGACAAACGGACTTGACGGATTGGATAACTTCGGTACGTGCACCTTGGGTTTCTATTCGAGTAGGTGTTGGTAAAGCGCTCAACTACTCATTTTGAAAGCGTTAAGTTTCAAATTAATAAGTAGCGCAAACATATAGTTTATTAAATTCCAGTTATAAAACTCTCTCGAGGGAATTCGCAATTGCAGTTAATTGTAAAAGTAAGAATTATTAAAACCTAATGACTAAGAATCCCCAAAAAATCATATGTGCATTTATCATTAAGGCACAAAAACTATAAACCTTTGTTGTAAAATTAGAAGGCATAAAAAGTTGTGTATCATTTTCTCTTTGTTATAACTGTTTCAATTTTATTTTATGCCCCAGCCAATTTCCTTCTAGTATTTATGAGCATATAAACATAGTGTTAGAATTAAAAAAGTTAACGCCTAAATCTGAACTTTCATATGGTGAACTCCATTTTATTCTTAGGCACTTTTCACGCAATAACTAAAAGAGCCTACTACAAATTGTTACTCACAATTTTTGTACAAGTTCAAGCATTTTGCTCCATAAGAACCATCCTCAAAGTTCCTTACCATCCACTGAGTTTTGTCCGTCTATGTATTCCTAAAACGTCGTCAACAAAGGTTTGTTTAAGTATTTGGTGAGCCTAAGTTCCACTTTTACTAAGTTTTTTCTGTAACGCTCATAATTTTTTACGAAATACAAATCACAGCACACCGAAAACACAATCTTACAAAGTCGTTTGTAAAATAAGAATATTTACAACGACACGGTCCAACTGATTCACAGTGGTTATATACATAACAATCTAGCGCCTCAATTTTGTACTGCGTCCAGTTCGCGTGAGTCATTCAAATTCTGGAAATATCTGAGCAGTATCGTGTAACTTTTAAATTATCTCACCATTTCTAGATCAAAAATCCCTTTTACATATTTAATTTTAATGTAACTCTAATTAATACAATTAGTTAATAAAAATAAGAATAATTGTTTTTGTGAATAGTTAAATGACCAATATAGCTTGTTCTAAAACGCATTTAAGACTAGTATAAATTAACAGAGGGTGAGCG
Organism: Phrixothrix hirtus; assembly: GCA_024586415.1. Taxonomy (NCBI): domain Eukaryota; kingdom Metazoa; phylum Arthropoda; class Insecta; order Coleoptera; family Phengodidae; genus Phrixothrix; species Phrixothrix hirtus. Next base: position 3,872 of record JAHWXV010463865.1, on the reverse strand, counting down.
AATTCCGCCTAGTTATAGACCAAAGTCGAGCGTGGATAAAACGAATAAATAGGGTTCGAACACCTTGTAGGCGCCACTCAATTCCTTTAGACTTAGCTGGTAGGAATATTGAGGCACCCAGTATAAAATAAGTATTCTTACCTGAAGCGGAACAGGAATTCTTCAGATAGAATAATAGCTTTCAGTACTAAATAAAATAATATGAAAAATGTTGATATGATTGACACAACTCGTTTTACTATCTGGATCACCGCGAATATAAACGTGAAATTACTCATCACCAAGTCCAGAAGTGAATATAAATTAATATTTTAGTTTAATAACTAAAGAAAATCCCTTCACTATATACTTGAATTGCAAACAAATTTTCAGGCAGCTACTTATATAATGTAGATAAGCTAATTCAAAGAATTTAAATTTTGAATCGAATCTGTGTACTGTAACTATCAATGAGGACGACTTTTTGTATTGTTCTCAGTATATTACGAGTTTAAGAATTAGATTTAGGTCTGAATTTAATACACAATTTTTAAATATAACAAAATCGGTGTGATGAATAGATCTTGAGACGATGTTTTCTAAGCGTGCAATAAATTTGGTACAGAATGATTCTTTATCTGGTTAACCATCTCTTGGTACACTTTCTCATACAAATTAAATAAGTATCAGTCGGGATAAATTGCAAGGGATCCTTTTTCATTTTAATTAAATATAATTAATTATAAGAACTAATACTTACAATTGATGAGAAATTTTGAAAGAGTACTTATACAAACATTACTATGATTTGACTGTAATTAGTAAATAATTTAATTCTAAATGCGTAAAACATTTCACATTAAAGTTCGGGTATAAATGCAACACAAAACTAAATAAAAATAAAATTACTGTGTATTTCCTTACGAACTTGAATTACATAGACAAAACAGTAACTTTAAAGTTCGATTTACACAAAACGTGACACCCTACGTTGATGAGAAAATAATTTTCACAATTGAAGGTTACCAAATCAAATGTTCCTTAAACTTAAAAATATTTTCTCTCCTTCAATTTGCGAAAATAGAACGATTAGCTTCAATACTAGCAAGACCATTACGAATTATGATAGATGTTTATTTAAATTATAAATAAATGTATGTATATCATGTTCATTGCTTATGTTAGCTAATGTTTTGCATATTTCTACTTTTTACTGTAAAATGATTACGTACTCGTGTTACCTTTTATTTTATATAACACTATCTTAATTTCAAGGATTTAACAAATAACTTTTATAGTTATAATTTACATTAATATTGACACTCAATAAAACACTAATGCATTCTAATTGTATTATATCAGCAAAAGCATAATGTAAACACATAATATTTGTTTACAATATTTACCATAACTACTATCACACCCATTTATAAACAGTTTTATTTTTAATTCCTTTAGTTAAAATTTATGAAAATTTAATTGAAAACATAATTGCGTAAATTTATTCTTGTTATTTGAGCCTTAACGGATATTAAAATACAATGCTAATTTTAGGTATGGCTTTTATTTTATCAATGTAAGAAATTGAATAGAATATTAGCTACTGCCAATGACCTGTGAAATCATTTCAATTATGTAATAATATACTGCCCGAGACTTACTTTGAATTATTATTTCATTTATAAAAACAAATTTCTTTATTTATTATTTATTAGCTAATATCCTTATATATTTAAATATTCTTGAATAATAGTTTATGCTTCAAATTATAAAGTAATCTATAAATAATTACTTTGTTGCAATTCGTGAAAACTATATTAACTCTTGCATTTTACGTTGCGCTTAGTAAGAAATTCCCTGTGTAGGGTTCGATGATTAGAAAATATTTTATTAGGTTATATATGTAGGCATAGATTAGCGAATAAATAAGCAAGTGACGTTTCTTGATGCAGCAGTAGATATTTACTAGAAATGCACTATATCCATGCAGTACCGTGATTATAATAATATTTAGTTTATTTATTTTTGAAACCTCTGTGACGAATAATATTAGTTTATTTTATCCAACTGTGCAAAAATAAAACTTACTAGTGTGCTGTAGTGAACATTTAGTCGAAAGGAGTTTCAGTAACTTTTTTTATTATTTATTCAATGCAGGTATCTGATTATAGATCCATTTCCTAAAGTCGCAGAATTCCCTTGTTGAAAGCAACCTTTATGTATCAATACATGTTTTTCGTTGGTGATTAAAATAAAGGTATGACTAAACGTTCCGACAGGCAAACTATCACTTGCTTTGAAGAAAAGTGACCTTATTATATAATATATGTTATTTTAATACATATTATACTGTGCCTTTATTTAATACTGGACCACACGCGGCCAAAAATGTAGACAACTAAATAACACATTGGTATTATTATAAAAATCTGGTGTGAAACAATACACGACTTTCTCTTACGTATGCAAATAGTATCCACAAATGATTATCTTACTATTTGCGTTTATTTTGGAAACAATAATTGTAACGGGTACCCATACAAGTTATTGGACACGCAAAACGCTGCTTAACTTGTAATCAGTCAAGATTTGAGTTTGTATTATATTAACTGATAAATTAAGGTAAGCGGTAAAATACCAATTCATTAATTTTATTTCGTTTGTGTACGTTTGAAAATAATTAGCCAATAAAGCGAATAATTTAAAATAAAAAGAATTTGTTAAAAAGAAAGCTAGATATAAGTTGGTACTTAAGTTGGTAGCGGTAAATATAAAACTTGCTAGAAATAAGTAATAGTGGGGTGGTTTTCCGGAAGAAGAAGAAGAGACTGACGGAGGTCAACTTAGCAAGCGTATTGCGTCATGTTAATAGTTTTGAAATAAAATTTTCTAAGAAGGTATAAGCGTGCCTTATTATTAAAATCAATATTATTGAGTGCGGGTAATTAGTGAAATTATGCTTCACCAGTAGTGAAAAGAAAATCATACAAATTTAGGAGCTGGGATAATAACCTCGTGCTGGCAAATGTCGATACCATTTTATAAAATTGAACAACGAATCGTTTTGGTGGCAATACCAAGGAGAAATAAATGATTTTGATATTTAACTGGAAATCTGGGCACCGATCGTACGACGAAGAGCACCGCTAACAAAAAGTTACTAAAAACAAAAGAATTACTTGTACAGGTAAAATACGTTATTAAAATGTCATTGTAGAATTGTTTAAAAGCCAATGAAAACTGACAAAAATCTACAAGTCGAATTAAAATTCTGGAAGTAACGGAACTTGAAAGCGCTGAAACAGGTGTTTGAGGCATAACGATAAATTTCTAAAGAACAATCCAGAAGCGTGAGTTAAATAAAAAGTTATTTTATGGAACATTATTTCAATTTTGATTAATTTTTAACATGTTTTCTATATCTGAAAACACCCCACTTTAATTCATGTTATTTTATATACAGTCAGTCAAAGAAAAAAGTGGAATTTTTCCGGATATCAGTTCTGTATGTTAGTGATTATATCAGCAACTATATCTAAAATATTGTCTTCGTTGTTGACTTTTGCCTTGGTATTTATTTTTGCTTTTGCAGTTATTTTCTGCCTTTGTTGATGTTTGCTATTGTTTGTAATAAGTTGGTAAATGAATTTTAATCATATGTTTGACCACTGATTCTCTTATCAGTATAACCTGTAAAGGGCCCTTAGTTACTTGAAATAATAGATATAAAATTGAGAATTATTTTGATTTATAATGAAAGCACCTCGATTTGTAATAAATTGAATTCTTTTCTTAAATAATTCTTTTCTTTGAGTTAATTAAGTGTATAAAATATTTAAGCTGCAATATTCAGGTATTGGTTGTTGAAAAATACAACAGTTTATACAAATTCT
>JAHWXV010463843.1:0-16148 GCA_024586415.1 Phrixothrix hirtus | reverse complement strand
TGTAGTAACTCCGGATGGTGTAAAACCGAATCCAGATAAAATTTCAGCAATACAAAGATATCCATTACCTAGAACCACTAAGCAAATCAAAGGATTCTTATGGCTCTTAGGATATTACAGAAAGTTTATAAAAAACTTTGCAAAATTAACTAAACCGCTGACGAGTTATCTTAAAAAGAATGCGGAAATTAATATAAGTAATCCAGAATATTTAGAATGTTTTAACACATGCAAGAATTTATCAATGAATGACCCATTGTTACAATATCCAGATTTTAGTAAAGTAATGCCACTGGTAATGATGGAAGAAATGTTAAAATCATCAAATTATGTTGTCCATATATAATACCTTTTATACATCGTATTATCAATAGTTGTATTATCGATGCAAAGTTCCCAGACCCATGGAAGAAGGCCCTTGTGATGCCGTTACCTAAAATTGATCAACCATGTAATTTAACTGACTTTGGTCCTATTAGCATTATACCTACCATGTCAAAAATTTTAGAAAAAATTATTAATTTGCAAATTCGTAAATATTTGGACAGCAATAATCTCCTACCAAAATACAGTCCAGTTTTCGACCTCTACATAGTTGCGCAACCGCGCTATTACATATAACTGATGAATTAATAACTGCATCTGATATGGGCTTCTGCACCATCTAAACACTTTTAGGTTTTATTAAAGCGTTCGACACTATTAATCGTGATATGGTTCTTGATATTTTACATTACTTTGGGTTCGCTCAGCATTCTGTTAAACTTATTGATAGTTTTTTGCGAAATAGGTCTCAGAGGGTTAAACGAGGACATAGAGTATCTGGTGTAGCAGGCATTACTAGAGGTATTTCCCAGGGTTCAATTCTTGTTCCTCTATTATTTATAATTTATACTAGCGATTTTTATAAGCATTTAAAACTTGTAAAATGCACATTTATGCCGATGATATACAAATTTACTATTCTCTTAAGTCATTGACAATTAATCAGGCTGTCGATAACATAAATTATGGTTTAGACACAATACCAAATTTTTCTAATAAGCACGCATTACTTTTAAATCCCCTAAAATCTTATACCCCATTCTTTAATAAAAATAATAAATATTCATGTATCTCCAAATAAAATAAATAATACTGTCATACCTTATATATAAACGTTAAAAATTTAGTGATTGATCTTTGATAATTTCTTCAGGTTTAAATATCAAGTATCCAAATGTGTACAAAAAGCGTTTATGAATTTAAAATTATTATATCCACACAAATTTTTCCTTAGTCAAACAACTAAAATTATTTTATGTGACGCACTTGTATTATCGCATTTCGTCTTCTACGCTCCTGTTTATGCAATATGTCTGGACTATGATACATCACAGGGCATACAAAGACTTCAAAATTCATGTTTAAGATTTATTTAGGGTTTAAAATGAAATCAGCATATTTCACATAAACTAAATGATGCTCGCTGGTTATCAATGAGAACCAGGGCATATTTACAATCTGCAACCCTATTTCATAAAATAATATTTACAGAGCAGCCTCCCTATCTATATAACAAGATTAGATTTCGGACTGATGTACATAATTTAAATCTTCGACATAGAGGATTGATCACGGTACCGCAACACAAAACGCCTTTCTTTAAACGATCATTTAGTTATAATGTCGCCAAAATTTATAACAGTATTCGAATACGGTTTCAAGAACTACCAGTACATCATTTCAGATCTCCGTTGTTCAGGTTTTTGCTTGAAAGTCAAAATCAACTTTAATGTCTAGCTAATACAGTCAATTTTTATTTTCTTTTATTTTCGCGTTATTTTATATTCATCTATTTTATTTTGTTAAGATATACCAATGGCTGAATTACATTTATAAGCAACTAAGGATGTTTGCTTAATTCAAGGTAGAAGACTAGCATTATGCTGAACCTTCGCCTTGTGGTGCTGCACATCAAAATACCTTTGTTCTCTATTATTAGTATTTGTTCATTTATTTATATATCAATACTTTATTTATTTATTATTACGTATTAAATGAATTATCATTTCATTAGTATAAATTACTATTATATTATTATTCAATTTATTTATTGTTTTTGTATACATGTGTGGAATAAATTGAATTATTATTATTATTATTATTATTATTTCAAATTTCACTTCAAATCTAGGGACATACTTACTTCGAATATTCCCTAGTGACATATTTCTGAAAAATCTCTAGAATCTGCCTTGTAACTAAATCTAGTGACTTTTTCTGCTGGGGTTGGTAACACGCTTGCATGAAGAGAGATAGAGCCATCTAAACACCTGTGTTAGAGAGAGAGAAAGCAACATTTATGATTTGATATGCTAGAGATGTAGTATCAGGACCCACCAATGTACCATACCTGTCGTGAACAGACCAGTTAAAATACCTGCCACCTTTTGCGAACGGCCTGTTGCGAACGGGCCTATTATGAACAGCCTGTTGTGAACGGCCTATTGTATGAACAGCCGGTTATGAACGGACTCGTTGTGAATGACCTATTGTGAACTGCCTGTTATGCACGGATCCGTTGCGAACGGACCTGCTATGAACGGACCCGTTACGAACGGCGTGTTGTGAACAGCCTGTTACGAACGGCCTGTTGTGGACGACCTGTTGCGAATGACTTGTTGTGAACGGCCTGTTGTGAGCGACCTATTGTAAACGACCTATTGTTAACTGCCTATTGTGAACTGGCTTGTTGTGAAAGGACCCGTTGCAAACAGCCTGTTATAAACGGACGCGTTGTAAACAGACTGTCGTGAACGGCCTGTTATGAACGGAGCCATTGTGAGCGGCCTGCTATGAACGAACCCGTTGCAAACGAACCCGTTATGAACGGACCCGTTTCGGCCTGTTACGAACGGTCTGTTGTGAACAGACTGTTGTGGACAGACCAGTTGCAAACAAACCAATTATTAATATAAAATACAACCTCTAAACGTATTAAATTCAGGATTTGAAAAACTTCGTTCAGCATTTCTGAGATAACGTACTGCTAATGAATTCTGGTATTAATCTAGATTTACAAAATAATATTATCATATTGCAATTCCTGGTTCACAACGAATTATCATTGCCAAGATACATAAACCTTTTTAGATCTCCTGGTATAAAAGTGGACCCACGAAAGAAAATCCAAGCTCATTCAACAATCCTGTTCATTTAGGTTTTGAAAATTCTTGTAAGAAGCATTGTCTCGTTCCAGGCTACACCAAAGTTTCCATCATCCTGTGTTCATGGTGTAATAGCTCCTTATACTTCGAACATTTTTTATGCATGCCATTATTGGTTAAACTACCAAAAATAGTGCATATAGCTCATTATAGATAATACTCTGTAGTTACCATTATATAAGTACAATATTAATGTTATATCCAATTGGATATACACAAAATTTAAATATTTATTTCACCAAGATTCGTTATCATAAATTATCAATATTCTGCAATCTAATAGAAAATTCTCAATTCTGAAGCCATAACGATGTTGTAAACTCAAGCTAAAGCTCACATATAATTGTTATTGTTATATCTAATTCTAAAAAATGCACAAATAAAGTTTAGTGTCAAGACATTAATTTAAAAGTTTTTCGCGGAAGCTTTCCCGATCAGAAAGCTGGCATAGCTGTTTGGTTCCCATAATTTTTAATTTTACGGTTAACAGTGTTGCTTATAACTAACGTTTAGCGTATTTGCAGCTTGGGTGATTTACTTTGTCTATGAGATGAACAGAATGAAAGCAATCGTATTTTGTTTCTTATTGTGGAGAATATTTTAAGGCTTCTATGTTGTACCCTCAATGTGGTTCAAAACAAGCCCAACTTTAGTGTTGATTTTTACCCCTTAAAACCGAATTACCGCAGATAAAAAAGACGGGCCCCTTATATGTATACAACACATCCAAATTTCATCAAAATCAGAAGGGGACACTCAGTCATGTTTCCTTGTTAGTATTAAAACAATAATAATTAGAATCTTAATCTTAGAGTTTTTAAGTTATTTGGACAGTGAATTTTCTCAAGAATACTCCCTATGTTAAATACCCTTCAACTATGCACTAGGTTTTATACGTTAATTTATAGAAATGGTAGTGTCATGTAGTGTTAGAAATTGAGTCATTAACATTAAAGTATAATCCTGATACTATTAAGATATAAAGGTTATTACTAGTTCAACTACGATGTTGCCAGTTCAGACACGCTTTATGTATGTAAAGTACTAAGTTAGCCTTAACCTCAAAGGACACATTCAACAACCATTTTTGTTTATAGTATATGTTAGAGATATGAATTTACTATTATAATTATTCATTATTATATATATTACGAATTCCTGATGGAATAAGCAATGTTTTGGGTATGCTGTTTTTCGTAAATGACTTTTTTCTCCATTTAAATAGGATTTCCTTAAATATGGTAACTAGTGAAGTAATCATAATTGGAATAGTAGCAATTTTAGCAAAATTTACCCTCTTTACTTTCTGATCGTAATTTTTCAAAGAAGCAATCCAGAACTTACTGTGACGCATACTTTGTTGTTTGCATATGTGCCTCTTAATTGCTGCTGCAAATGACTAACGCTGGCCCTGAACTATATGTGTGCCTTTCCAGTCCTTTAGTGTTTACGTTGCTCTGGAGGATCTCCTTTGCTCCTCGACATTTGAACTTTCTCGAATTTTACCCAACACGTCGTAGCAGCTGACAAAAGTTAAAAAGTTTTTAATAACAATAAAATTTTTATGAAATTTTAAACGATTGTAATGGTTAGAATAGATGGAAAGTGTAGGAACCGTAAATGATTTTCTAGATATCTTAAAAGTGGAAAGGAACACTGCTGAATATTCATATAATTTTGAGGTAAAATGAAAGTATTTCAAAAAATTTGATAAAGAATTGTTTTGAAACTTGGAAATAATTGTATTTATACTGCAGAAACCTTTCAAAAATTAAAAAACGGAATTTATAAAGATAAAAATTTTTCCTAGTATTTATCTATTGAATTTTCTTTATATTCTTCAATAATGTGAAAAAGTACGTTTTACGTTACAACCTAGTAATTTTAGGTACATTTTGTATATGTACTGTTTTGATCTAAATAGTAAAAGCATTTTAAGTACCTCAAAAAGAGTTAGAGATAGGTATAGGGTATTCTGATACCAACCAAAGGTAAATGTAATTCTGCATTGAATAGCTTATGTATGTATATACGGGATATAACCATTGAATAACGAGACCACCCTGTTTACAAGATTATATTAAACGATAGATATAAGTATTTGATATCCCATTTGAAATAGTTCCCCTACGCATGCGTATATACCATTGGTGGAAACTGTATTGCGGATCATCAGCCGTCAATAGCCTAAGAAGTTATAACGTTTTCTTTACATCGTCAGTTTTCTTAGATTTCTACACTTTTCAGCTAATCTTCGTAATTTTTAAAGTACTTTGTAGCCTGTGGTTTTATAAAGTATTTGGCACCATTTTTAATCAAACCCGTGCGAATAATGCTCTAGGGAACTTAAATTTTGGGCTCAAGTTGCCCTAAGGAACACCAACCTTGAGTTTTGCACTTGACTTCACTTTTTTGAAGTTTAAACTGATGACTTACGTAGTTTTGGACGATCTATCGCCGATTTTTTATAATGCGGTAGGTTAAACGTCAAAAATGTTTTACTATTGTATCTTACAAAGGACTAGTGAAAATATTAACTAGCACTGTAGCTATATTAATCGCACTTTATTTCATTTATGCATTTTTGTATAGCTTTAGGTCCACCCGTGATATGTATTTATAGTAAAAATGCAATATCTTTAAATAAGATGGAAAGTGTCTCGACGTCTAAATTTCCAAGTTTTATCGAAATAAATGTCGGCACTTTTCCAAAAAAAAAATATCAATGAACATGAATTATTTTAAAGTTCTAAAGTGTTTGTAATCTTTAGGCGAATTTTAATAAACGTAAACGTTTTAAATTTTATTTTTTACTAAAATTACACATACTTATTACTTACTACAGGGTCGAGCAAATTATATCAATGCAAAATGGTTTTAGAAGGTTGAAGGACATCAATTTTCGAAATAAATTTCTCAATAAATTCATAAAAATAACGTTGTCACGTTAAAATAATTCTGTCTACAAAACTTTATCATAAATGTTTTATCATGACGACAAAAGTAAGCAAAAAAAATATTAATAGACACAAATTAAATAATGTCATATGCCTCTTAAAAAATATTTATTGCCAAAAACTAGTTCAAGAAATAAATAAATGCAACAATTTGTCACTAAGATGTAACATATAAATTATAAGAAGTTAATTCAAATAAGCTTTTATTTTAGTTGAAAAATAAATAAAATAAATTTTAGGCAGATTTGTTAAATAATTAGGAATAATTTAAGCTCCAGCTGAAACTGAACGTCTTCAACGTAAGTATCTTTTGCTTCAAGTTTTAGTTATAGTTCACTTATTCAAATACTTTGAACGTTTAATGAACATATTGATTTTTTCACAACATTCTACGAAGAATTTCAAACTTTTTCGCAGTTAGACAACTAACAGCGAATTCTAATGAAGGTGAAGCCGCACGGCTAAAAGCACTAATAAATTTTTTTGGTAATAAGTATTACCAATTACTATGCTCCCTTACTACTTAAGATATACTGTCTACGCATTGATCTGATGAATTGGGCACTTATGTTTCCATGGACAAATATTTTAATAAAATAGTACAAATTCTTATCAAACTTTCTATTTCCTATTTAATATTAACTTAACATTAATTCATAGGCAGACAGGTAGACACGTTATAGTACAGTTCTAGAAGCCCTAGTTCGACTCTCGGCTGTTCCCAACATTTTTCTAAAAATACTGGTTTAAATTAATTTCATTTTGCTATTGTCTTAAAGTTTCAATCTAAAACTATTACATAATATATTACTGCTCTAAAAAACTGCTCTGTAGGAAATTGTGGTACATTATTAACTAATCGTTTTTAAGAACTGGACTCCATCACCCTGAAATTTGTGAAAAACTTTTATAAGAAGAACGTTCGTTTAACAATGCTATAGAAATTGCATTGCTGTGAAACATCTTGAACAGGAAGTTGTAGAATTTCAAATACGAGCACAATAATTGAAAAATTATCGATAGATCTCATATCCAGACAGACAATGTTGAAAAAAAGACAGGTAAAGAATTATTTATGTTACAGTAATCGATATGTTTCCACAAAATTGTAACCACACTACTGTAACAAATGTAAACTAGTCTATAATTTTGTGGTATAGTGCAATTCAATTTGGGCATAAGCATGTGTTAAATCTATTTTTGAAAAAACGCAAGCATTTTTCTTTAAAGTGGCCAATAAGTTCCCAACCCTAAGTATACTTATTTGTAGATTTATAGTAATTTTAAAATCGGCACATATGCGTACTTTGCCGTATTTTATTGATACCGGGACAATAGGGGTAACCCAACCGCTAAATTCTACTAGACTGAGTATTTTCTGATTAATTAATGAATTTATTTCATTTTCTACTTTCACGCGCAAAGCAAACGGCAAAAGTCGAGCATGACAAAATTTTACCTAACCTGCCTTAAAAATGCCCAATTATCTTTAATTACACTAGGAAATTTATTGTTTAGGAACAATTAATTGCAATAATATTTGATATTATTTATTAAAAAAGTACATTTAATAGGATTCGAATTTTTTGAAAATATTTTAAATAATTGAATGTCGTTATCCGCTTCCTTTGAATTCATTATTTCTTTTATGCTCACATTCACACTTTTATTGAACCTTTTATGGCCAACTTTTTGTCAAATTTAACATTACGCATTCCGAAAATAACAATCTATTTGTGCATGATTAGTTTTACCGCAATGGACACAGGAAGTTTACTCCCTTGCCTGGTTTGCATTTTCCACCGTCCTTTTTGAAAATCCTCTTTTACTCATGTGAGCCTGAATTTTGTTTACAGCTATATCCGTGGATATAGTTCCAGTAACAAGTCCAGAATTTATTTCCGCCGCTTCCATGCTCGGCGAAATTTCACAAACTTTGTTTTAAGTGGAAAAGACTGTGATTGCATCATTTCTTAACCCGAAAACCAGCTGGTCACGAATATTTCCCTATAAATTCTCTCCAAATGCACATGTTTTAGCCAATTCTTTTAAACTCGCGACATAATTACTAATTGTTTCGCCTGTTTCCTATCTCCGTTGACGGAATTTATATGTCTCTGCAATTTTCGAAGAACTCCGTTCCAAATTTTTATTCATTAGACACACTAATGCCTCAAAAGTTTTTTCCCCCGGTTTTTTTGGATTACAGAAATCTGTTATCAATTCAAATGCTTCGCCCCCATTACTATTTTTAGTATTGGCCTGAACAATTCTTCTTGAATGGCATTCAATTTAAAATATTGTTTCATTCTCGTAATATACAACGACCAATTATCATTTCGTATATTATATTCTTCAATCTTTCCGATTGACATTTTGCTGCTTTATATTTAATTTATTTAGTTATTCCGTACGATTCCGATCTAAATCCAGATGTAGTTAAGTCAGTAGAGGAAAGTTTAAATGCGCATAAAATAGGTGAAAATTTGCAAGTGTCGAATACTATGGTTGGTGAACTTAATAACTCCGGAAAAGTGTGGGAACGCTAGCTAACCTATAACCTACTTTGAAGAAAACATTAGGTTGTAAATATTTTTTTGGTCATTCGGTTAATTTTTAGAATACTGAAATATTTCATTTTGGGAAAATTGAAATTTTGTAAAAAATTAAGCTGAAGGTATGTAATAAATGTAAACTAGCGTATAATTTTGTGGTATAGTATACATACATATTGCAGCAATGACATTGAGACTCTATTTATATTTTGAAAATAAAAACAGTTTAAGTTGAACTTCCATGTGGTGCATTTATTTAAATATTTACACACAATTTCGTGCCGTAAGACAGCACAACTACTTCAGTTTAAATAAAGTCGATTACTGACCCCTTAATAATTACGAAATGAATGAATGCAAAGTTAAGAAAGCTAAAGTTAATTTTGGAAAATGTAAGAAGTCAGACATATTGAACGTGTGTGTATTTATTCATCAACTTAGAAACAAGAGAAATCCATCGAAACTCGAGTTAATAATGTGACTCAGTATACCCTGTTCTTAAAGATATAATTGTAAGAGAAATGTTTATGTTTATTCCTACATTCAACACATATTGCCATCGTTCAGATACTAATGGAGACAAAAAATCCGTACATTGATGACTATATAAAAATACTGGTTAAAAATCTTTTGATTTGCACCCAGCTCAATCAAACCTAGCAACGGTACAAACCCAATTTTTATATGTTTATTTTGTGACTGAGGTTGTGGGATGCGGAAATGCCCTTGACCCTCTTGAACTAAAGCTGTAATATAGTCATTTAGCCATGCCTACTAGAATTTTGACGAATATGGAGAAGTTCCATCACCGGTAGAGATTTTTAACGTGCCAAACATCACATTGGCAGTGGATCTATGATAATACTTCCTTATCCGAGAAGAAAGCATGTTTTTTAAATTTTTCTCCTCTGAAAAATGTATCGACCTCGATCGCGTTTGAACCCGCGTCCCTTGGGTGTAGAGGCAAACATGTTAACCACAACATCAATGGTCATTCTTGATATAAACCTGTAGCTTTATAATAGAGTCGTCTACGCATAGACTACTATGCTTCTAAAGATATGTAGTAATACTTTGTTACTACGTTTATTCTAAATAGCCAGAAATGTTGCAACAATAAGCTTTCATTACTCCAACAGGAAAAGCTTTTTCTAAATAAAGTTTTCAATGCCTGGGGCACTAACGGGCAGTAATGTTGCCCAATGTGAACATTTATTGTGATTATTTAAAATTTTTGAATTTTTCTCAATATTACATTAATACGCCTCTTTTGTAAAATTTTGCCAAGTGCTACCATTATTAAAGAACATTTGTTTCAGAAATATTCACTAGTTTATAAGCGGTATGCAATAGGTCCGGCTTATTTACAATTACAAAATCTATCGATTTCTCTAGGAAAAAATGAATGTTACCGTTTAAAAAAATCACTATGATGTCATATCTTAAAAACAATTAAAGGTCAGATTTATCCGAATATTAAGAAGAGTTCGGCTTAAAAAATCGACGTCATTTCACATTTTCAACAAAACTTATAGATTTCCGATATGTACTCAACACACCTGACTTTTATTGCACACTGTATATTCAAAATTGCAGTTTAAACATACATTTAATATCTACAGATTTGAGGTTAATTAAACCTGGGCAGTAATTTAACAGTTCGTGCTTTTCCATGAATTTTGGTAAATCAGGCTTTGCATTATCATAGAAACAATTTACATTTTAAATAAAAAGTAAAAGATTTCACACAGTTTAATCCATAATACGTTTATTGTAAAAATTCGAGTCGTTTCTCCTACGATAATGAGTCGTTAGCAAGAATAATTCTGGAATACAATTAGTGCTACAAAATAAATAAATAAATACTTAGCTAAATCATATAATAAATAAATCTTACCTAATGATATAAAAAGAAGTGATAAATACATTTAAAAAAGTCCAATTTTGATAATGTATACGTATTTATATTATTAGGTAAGATATATTTCCTATTTAATGATTCAGCTAACTATTTATTTATTTGTAGCACTAATTGTATTCCAAAATTATTCTTGATAATGTCTCGTTATCGAAGACGAAACTAGTCGAATTTTTACAATAAACATTTTATAGATTAGACTGTATGAAATCTTTTACTTTTTATTTATCATTGTTATTCAATCCATTGTGTGCGTTATGGACCAAAATCCAATCTATTTAATTTACATTTTATTTCACTTTAAGCAAAAAATGTCTTGTCAACTTTACAGTTTATGCAATACATACAAAATAGTAACCATGGAAATTTAAGGTAAATTGCAATGCAAAATTTATGTGCCAGATTTCTACTAACCGCAAATATACATCTAAATCAGGCTGCGGTAAAAGCATTTGTTATTAAAACTTTTTGGTTCATTTTAGTTAAATAAAGTTCATTATGTGCTTGTCTTAAATGTTATAGCGCGAGATCATTTTACATAAAAAGTAAGCAGTGACATCATATTTAGTTTTACATTTTTAAAGTAATTTTATAAATTCTAACAATCATTTGGTAAATATCAAAACACAGAAGTTCTGCGTTTTGCCGTTTACAGAAACTCATTATAATGCTTCCATAATTAAGCAAAAAATTTGAAAATGTGAGAAGTACCTAGGTATGACGTTACTGTGTATTTTATATGTGAAATGATGCCTAGCGTAAGATATAATTTGGATCTATAGTAGGAAGAAAAGGATTTTTCGTTTTGATAACAACTTATAGTTGCACGTATAATTACTAAATTTGTTTACCGTGTTAAAAGATAGACTTCCTAATATCCTGAATAGATTTCAGAAGCTCTTATACAAAGATATTCTATAGATAAATAATAATGTATAAAAGGAACGGCTTCTAACACGAAATGGTTTTGTTAAATGTAAAACATCTTATGTTCGAGTTTACTAAAGACATTACGGTAATTAAATTAAGGCAGCAAATTAAACATAATGGATTCGGTAGCACTGCAAATACCTTATCTCAAAAGCCTTAAATCAATAATAGATTACATTACACAATTCTGTATGTATATTCAAATTTCAGTTAAGTTGAAATATCCTTTTTTGTTAAAGCAATTCCATCGTATAAAAAGATAAACAGATGAGGGTTACTGGTAACTTATTTGGCATAAAGAAGCTTGTAGGGTGGATGATAGTAACCATCCTAGTTAAACAATTTAATAGTTTGGAAACTCGGCAAGTAGTTGGATTGGGGAATAAAGGAAATCTTGGTATAAACAAGAAATAAGATATGTTTTATGGTGCATTTTCAATGTAATATTTGTTATAGAAGACATCTACAGTTACATTAATTACACTTTCTGGTTGTTTGTTACAAATTATTATTACTTATCCATTTTAATGAACATTAATTAGCTAAAAATATTAATACATCTTTCAAGTTACTAACTTTATTTTGTAGATACTTTTCTATTCTTTAATGTAAGAAACAATCGGAAAAATCTAGTATTTAATATCACAATTCCTATTGAAGTATCTCAATTAATAAAGAGAGTGCCTAGGAAGCTTTATGAAGTAACTAAGAAAGTAAACTGTGATGGTCAAAGTTAGCCAACCTCGCATGCTACTCTAGTTCTAAAACGGAGAAAGTTTAGAAAGTTTCTTATATAACTTCCCTCTGCAATGGAATAATAAAGCAAGGGTTAAATGTTAATTTTACACACAAGGTAGAGACAAAACGAGAATAATGTTCACTACAAGAAGATACTGGAATCATAATTTAACTTAAATTACTCTATTTTAAAACACTATTCAAAATAAAGTTCATTTAAAACTTTCATAAAGATTAAATAAGTCTGGGATCATTAAGTTAACAGACGCACATAAAAAATTGAAACTAACATTACTCACTCTGGGTACCTTTCTATTTAATCTGATCATTTGTTCATTTATGAAAACTGCAAAATATATTGGAAGACTTCTAAACCTTTTATGGAGTTTAAAAGCGTAGCAACCTTTAATATTTTCTAGATGTAGATAATTTTTTAAACTCGATAGCGATAAACGAAACAAAAATGTATCACAACTAATAAGTGATGTAAAAAATACATAAAAAAATAACATATAATGTAAAACAACAATAATTTCTTCATCAATATTACAAATATAAGTCTATCAGTTACCAAATCATCATGCCATCGATTATTATGCGAGAACGTGAAAATCTTCCAAAATGTCAACCAAGTCGTCAAGAAATTTGTATAATGACTCTAAAGGTTTCGTCTTTCTAAATTATTGATACTTAAAGTACTCGTTGCTAAAATTTTACAGGTTTACATTAATGTCATAGTTTCATAGACCTTATGTGGCAATATTGACTAACTTTAGAATACGGCACGTGTATGCGTTCACCTTTTTGTATTAATTGCAATTCTGTACGCAAGCTATATTTGTTTCTATGTAATAAGGTTTTCAGATTTAATTAATAGTGATCTTGCGCCATAATGTTTATCGACTCAATAGTATAATTATTTTAAGACAGTAAATCTTTTTAATGACACTACTGTTGTTTGAAAAACATTCAAAAATATATTTTAATATAAATTCATGTCACTTCATATATTTGCCTAATATAGGTACTAAAATTTGTTATTAGACACCGTAATTAATAATTAAACAAGTATGCTGTTCTAACATAAGAAATCTAAAGAAACTCTCATTTAATTTAAATTTTTAAAATAATTTTCTGTCATAAAATGACCAGTAATTTTAAGTTTTACATAAAGTTTCTCAGTCTATAAAAATAAATATTTTTACAAGTTTCAAAGTGCACCGTAATAAACAAATCGCAAGTGAATCTTAAAATAAATGTAAAAAATAAAACTTCAAAGCATTGGGAAGTAAAATGGAATTGTGCAAGAAACATTTTACATGGAAACTCTTAGCCACCAAAGAGAAGCACTATTTGCCGACGTCATAAAAGAAATAACCTGGGTCGAAACCTTGAAGTGCAAAGCAAAATCGCGATTTGAACAAAAAGTAAATGTTTGCCATCTTAAATACGAAAACAAGAATTTGAAATTTGGAAGACGCCTATTGGGTAATAGAAACTACCAAAGTGGGATTTCGAATATTATGTAAGCCACAAAACGCAAGTTGCGTTATATTTTCTTGTGCTAGTGAATAACGCTGTTGAATTAAGTAAGCGGAAGACGAGTTTAGATCCATTGAAGAGAGAAATGTAAATCATCTTACCTTGTCTCACGTATAAGTGATCGTGGCATTAAATGCATTGAAGTTTACAATTCAACGTAAATCAAATTTTCCTTAGGTAAAGTAGGAAAACAAAGAATGAGAACTTAAAGGGGGCATTAATCTTTTAAGAAAAATGACCTGGGATTGAATAGCCAGAAGGACTAAAGAACCTAAACCGTAAGTGTATTTATCAAATCATCTTATAAACTTTCATTAAACAAATAAAATCAAAGTACTTCATGCCTGTTATTTTAATGTTTAAAATTTTGTTTGCTTTGAATAAACACTTTAAAGAAGCAGAAATTCTTTCTCGAATACAAACAATACCGTTGTAGTAAAATCTTGTTTGCTAATTGTCATAATGGAATTGTATTGAGAAGTAACCGAAGGGATTATAAATATTAAATGTTTTCTTTAAGATTTATGTGTATTAGATTTAAATGAAAATATTGCTGATTTTATATTTTATTTATTTAAATTTTTAATAAATGTATAAAACATAAAGACGTTTTTACTTACTTTATTGAAATATAGTAAAATCGTTAATCATATCAATTTGGTAAGATCGTTATAATGTCTAACGTAACCATTTAAGTAAAATTTTATGTTAATTTCTCCTTAGGTAATACAGAGCTGTAAAAGTTAGACTCCGTTATTTGAAAGGGTGTTTACCCTGAACTTATTGATAAAGATTAATACAGTTCGAAATAGTTTGCTGCTTCAATCGTAAAACTAAACAAAGATTACGTAAATTCATAACGTAATAAACCATTTAATTAAACTTGCTTATCAGCTGCCAAACAAAATAGACGGCATTTTTAACTATAGAAGTAATAAAGAAATACTTTATAGTACTTGAAATGCATTAGCTAACAAATGTAGGTCGAATAATTAATAAATAATTGACACCCAAATTGGAAAGGTACATCGTAGATGTAAAACCAACATCGTACAATTTATTTAAACAATGACCTTTCAAAAATTGTTTGAACTGTCATAAGGAAACTCGACATCTTGCGGCTTAGTTGAGCTCTATTAGAAGAATGTATCCCTAAGCATCCTCGACATACGAGGTGCGACAAATAAGTAATGAGACTGATGTGAAAAAGAATATCACTTATGTTTTTAGTCATCTTCAGTGTAATCTCCTTCAAAGTAGTTCCCTTATGCTTGCATACACTTACTCTAGCGCTTCTGCCACTGCTGGTAACATTTCTGGAACTCTTCTTTTGGAATGTAATACGGAAAACTAATTAATGGAAGAAGAATGATTTTTTAACGAAGGGCAGTTATCTTCTTGGAGAAAAAAGCTAATTAGTGTTTATTTTAAGTTGTATGCATGCTCACCATAATGGTCCTTCGAGTCGAATCCTTTAAAGGTGAAGATTATCGCAATTCGTTAACAATGAATTAATTACTCAAGTGGACGAGGAGCTACTCAAAAGGCACATCATCTAAGGTAGCAAACTATTTCGCAATTTTCGCAATCTTGTATCGCAAGAAGGAGGAACATATTGTAAGTCTATTTCCAATACTCTCTTTTATCCTAACATTAGACATCTTTTACTTGCGTAGAAAATTTAATAAAATTAACGTTAATCATAGGTAAATTCGTTTAAATGGTATATGCAAACATCAATTATTAGATTTTTCTTAAATCAATTAGCAAACAATAAAATTATTATCTAGTTTAGATAATAGTTTACCAATTTATATAAGTTAATATTTATCATTTTATTAGATCAAATAAACTGTAATAAAGGTAGTTCTAGCCAATATGTCTAACGAACAATTAAAAACGCTTATTCGTTCTCGGGCTACTATAAAATCGAAATTGACACGTTTTGAAGCATTTGTAAATTCGGAAAATCCTGATCTAACAGAATTAAAATTAAGGTTACATAAAATTGACGATTTTTACAATGAATTTAAACAAATCCACGATTTATTATTAGATGTAGACGATGGTGATCAACATTTAACGGAGTTGATGGCATTTGTAGGTAAATATTTTAACCCTGTATCTGGTTTTGTAACCATATGGTTACAATGAATTTAAAGAGATATATTGCACTTATACTAAAACTGTTTACTTAAATTTCAATGTTAGCATATGGTTACAACCTTTATATAGCACACAATGTTCAGTGCCATCTATAAAATTAAATAGGAAGTTTAAAAACTAACCTAACATAGTT
>JAHWXV010463833.1:0-13498 GCA_024586415.1 Phrixothrix hirtus | reverse complement strand
AAGTTTCTTAAATATATAACAATTACAGTACACTAAATATTTTAATTAAATGGAATATTTTTCAAGCTAATGAAAATGCCTACGCTCTCTACTTTGCAAGACGGCAACTAGCCAACAATATGACCAGATACCCCATTATGGACGCCCCTCTTAAACGGTCCTATTTAGTTGATCCCTAAACATAAGTACTGATTACTACTACTATGCTCATTTTATGAATAAATGTAGAAAATGCGTTTTTATGGTTCTAGGCAGAGTTTTTGCCTAAAGAATCAAGGAACAGCTGTTTATACGGGTCGACAGGTAGCGGCACATCCTCTTTGGTAAGAGGCTGTCAGCTTACGGCGAATAAGCCAACGCCACCCATCCAGTAATAATGCATTCGTGGATTACATGTATTCTACGACATTGGCGTTCCATCGATAGTAAATCTTTTATCAAGATCTCACCGAAAATTTGATCTGTAACATGATTTTCGACAAGAAGGGGCAAGTTGAAGCCGGAGGAACAGTCTTGGCGCTCCTACAGGGAACACCTCTCTTTCGTGCCCTGTACTGTAGTGTTAGACAAATTGGTGTGCAAGTTACAGGAGGCAGAAGGCGATTTACAAGTCAGTTTTTAGTTAGCAGAGAACCATTACAGTGTGACAATGCTACTAAGGACCCCGTTGGTACTTTGTGACGATAGATAACTTTAGTTAATGCTTAAAAGAGCGTCGTCTCCTCAGTCTGCGTATTGGTTAGCAAGAAGGTGTTGTGTAATTCAACGAAGCTTAGATTATTTCTTCACAGACCATCAATATCATAATTGGGATAAAGTTACCTTGCGGGGAGCCCACACAGCCAGGCCTCTTATAGTTAGAAAAATGACCACTACAAACTTAAACTAGACTATAAGTTGTCAGCCGTCAAGCGTTTTATACTTCCCTGGGTTATCATTCCATGCATCTGTTATCTACCCATATAAGGGAAGTTTCCGTGTAAATTCCCTGCGTACTCTTATTCCGTTTATCATGAGGAGTAAAATGATAAGTTAAAAACTTCGATGAATCTCTATCATGCCGCAGATAGCTATTACTATGATTATAGCAACTGAGTCACACGGTGGAAATAAAGGTTGAATCCATCAACTCTGAAGCAACCGACTTCAGGCGGGTTTGTCTGATAATGGAGTGAGATAAGATACTGAGTATATGAGCTCGTATATCTGGGTTGATTCTCGTCCCACCCGCGCTAATTGGTCTGGAAGATATTACGTACAAGCCGGCTAATTAGAAGAGCACCACTTATTAACTTGTGCAAAAGCCGTTATGTACGGAGGTCCGCTGACTCTTTCCACAAGTGCTCTCACTATGCGGATAAGGAGCTCCAGTAAGGGGTGTCCAGCCAAACTCAATGGGTGACATTAGTTGTATGTTACACCTTGCTGAGAGTGAAGCGCATAACCTAGTTACCAACTATGTCGTGGGCTTGATTTTCATAATCAAGACTTTATGAAAGGTTGTTTTGCTGACCGAAAACCTCTCAAAAATCAATGTGTGTGTCTATGTTACCTAATCTTGGCGCCAAACCAGCGGTGACGGAACGCTTATATCAATTTAACACTAGACATTCCAGCTTAGGTGTAATGTGAAAGCGACTCAGTACATAGCAGATACTGTAATAGGATATTCGATTAAAAATATTATTGAGATTAACAGATATGATATCAAAATGTTTGCTCTTCAATCTTTTAGCCATATTAAATCTTCTGACGTTACGCTATTAGTGAGCATTCCATCCACTTCCGGGAACTCCCTTTATAACTGAAGTACAGAAATATATTAATTTCACCAGCGAGCATTCTATTGCAAACTCGCCTTTTGACAGCAAAATAATCCTAGACCTACGTAGCGCTCGTGATACATAACAAGCGAGAATCATGAATTTGAAAAATTGTGTTATTTTTAAAGGGGCGCTAGCCCTCTTTTTTATAGTTCTCGTGAGATGCAAACGACTGCCAGCGATAGTCGCTTGTAGGAAGAAGACAGCCCATAGCTTTACCTTTAGCTTTGGACAGATTTCGGATTTATGAACTCGTACCTAAAGAAATTCTCATACGTAAACAGAGAGAGAGAGAGAGAGAGAGAGAGAGAGAGAGAGAGTATAGCGATATCACATATAAAAGTGAAACAGTAAAATACTGGAAGAGTGGTAAAAAGATATGATTGAACTTGAAATCCGATCGTGACAAATTTAGATGAGAAAAGCAACTAGGAGAAGATGGTAGTAAATACGAAAAATTCTAGTTTATTAGTTAATACGTTAGGACCACTTTTAACGATACAACAAAACGAGGATCTATAGTTCATGATTCAAATTTGCGACAAAGACTCTGGTAGCCAAAACGTTAATAAACTTATCAGCGTTTAAAAGTTCCAAAAATTGAGTAGCTCTCTTGAAGTAAATATTTGACATATTGTCACGAAAAGAACTAAATTAATACTACTACTACTACTACTACTACTAGTCATGCTATTCCCTTAACGGGGTAGTCAAAACCCAATACCGAGCCTGAGCCTTCTCAACCACTGCATGCACCCATGCACCAAACATCTCTCACCTATATCGCCCCCACCACCCTTCACCACAACTCCCAGTACATGCAGTATCGCCCATTCACTATTTTTCTCCATTCCCTTCTGTCCTTACACACTTCTTTTGCTTCTATTAAATTCAGACATCACTTCTGGTAAACTTTCCCATTCTTTGTGCTCCCTATTCACTTTCTGTTTACAATTTCTTCAATCATATTCAGTCATCTCCTTCTGAGTCTATCCCTACCTAGTTTTCCATTCATACCTGCCTCATATATTTTCTTTGTTAATCGTTCGTTGCTCATTCGTACAGTTCAGGCAGTACCTCCTTCACCTGGCACGTATCTATCACCCATTCATTGATTACTCTGTCACGTCTCGTTTTGCTGCATGCAGCTCTTAGGCACGTCATACTTCCGGCGTTTATTTTACTCATGTGGTTCTTTGGACATATCCAAGTCTTTCTGCCATATAAAACTGTTGAAACAAATATACTGTTGTACACAGCCTTCTTTGCTTCCATACTTAACTCCTCACTCTTGGTTACTGACCACATGCTACCAATTATTCTCCTGTCTGCATTTACTCTGTTTCGAATTTAATTATTTACTCGCCTATAATTCGCAAACATCGTGTCAAAGCAAATAAACTTGTCCACTTGTTCAATTATCCTACCCAGAATCAGCTGACATATTCCCTTTTCACCTTGCCTATTGAAAACCATTACGTTTGTTTTGCCACTATTGATTGTCAAATCCATTCTTTCGCTCACTTCTACAAATTTTTTCAACATTCGTTGCATTTGGCTCATATATTTAGCTACTAGTACTCCATCATCTGCATACATCAACACTTTTAAATCTTCCCTGCCTATATTTATACCACTAAACTCTTCGCTTGCACTTCTCACGCATGTATCCATAAAAATATTAAACAACCAAGGAGACATCACACATCCTTGCTTAATTTCAACGTACCCACTAACCATGCAGTTCACTCTCACGCACGCTATGCTTCCATCATACATTGCTTTTATTGCATTCAGTAGTTCTCCCTTTACACCATACTCTGTTAAAGTTGCCCATGACTTACATCTATTCATACTATCATACGCTTTCTCTAAATCCACAAACGTACAAAACATTAATGTGCAAACATTTATGGACCATTTTCTGCAAACCAGACATTTGATCCACACACCCTCGTCCAGGCATGAATCCACATTGTACATCCCATATCTTCCCTTCAGTATCTATGCGAACTCTGTCAATTATAATTCCACCAAACACCTTCCCAGATACACTTAATAAACTTATAGCTCTATAGTTCTTACACACATATCTACCACCTTTGCCTTTGTACAGAGGCACGATCGTAGCGCTATTCCAGTCCTCTGAAATTCTTGCTAATTGAACAAAATCATTAAATAGTAAGCACAACCATCCACCTAGTCGAATACTGCCATACTTTAACATTCCGTTTGTAACTCCATCTACTTCAGGAGCCTTCCCATTGTTAAGCAGCCTTTTCATTAATTTCGTATTTCTTCCATTATTCCAGCATTTCCCACATTCACACTTACCCCAGCATATTCTTTCCGACGCAATATTACTTTACTTTCATCCCACTCCATTCTCGCTAATCCGTTAACACGGTTCCTTACACCTTGCTTTGTATTCCTTACCCACTTCCAAAATAATCGTTTATTATGGTCAAAATCATTCTGCATTCTTACTCCCCTTTCACCTTAAGACGCTCTTTGCGCTCCTTCACCGCCTGCTTTGTACGCTTCTCTTTAATCAGATACGCTCTCAGTAGATTCACTCTGTTCTTTTCATCTTTGGTTCCGATCATTCCCTTATATATTTCTTTCTTCTCCTTTTCTGCATCTTTCACGGCACCATTCTATCATGTGTTCTTTTTTGACTTCCCGATCGTACTCATTCCACATACTTTAGTTGCACATTCAATCACGATGCCTTTCAACCTCTTCCATGCAAGTTCGATGCTCCTTTTTCAATTTCATATTTCCATTCAGATTCTTCTGACAACATACTCTATTTTACGTTTTGTGCGCATCCCTCTCTCACATTCTTCTCCTGAAATCTTTCCACTTCCATTCTAGTATTTATTACAACTGGCTTCTTCCTGAATACCAATTTTCTACCAAGCTCAATTCATGACATTACCAGAAAATCATCCGTCCCGCATTCAGAATCCCTCATCGCTCTTGTGTCCTTTATCATTTCATGTAACTTGTCATTATAAACGATTAAATCAATCATGCTTCTAGACTATCCTCTTTGTCATGTATACAAATGGATATACTTATGTTTAAACCACATAATCGATACAAACGTGCCTTTTTCTATGCATAGCCCTACTATTATTTCCCCATTCTCATTCGTTCTAGGTTCGCTGTTAGAATCAATGACACAATCTTTGTTTTCTCTTCTTACTCCCACCTATCCATTCAAGCTACCCAGTAAAATCACTCTATCATTCATGCATTAAGTATCCCTTTTAGCTCTCTTCAAAAGGTTTTACATTCATCCTGGTTATCACCATGCACCGAAGCATAGCATGCTACAATCATTACTTTCCCAATGCCTGTGTTTATTCGAAACCAAAGTAAACGGGGAGACACCAATTTATACTCCTTTACATGCGCTTTAGCGAATTCGCTCAAAATCAGTCCCACTTCCTTTGAATCATGCATCCAACTGTATACTACAGACCAGAAACCTAGACTTTCCTCATTTATCTTTATCACTTCATTCCATTTCCACTTGGTTTCACTTGCACACAGCACATCTAGCCTTCTCTCTCACATTTCACTCAAAATCTCGTGTTGCTTTTCATACATTCCTCTTACATTCCACGTTCCCACTTTCCATTCGCTGTTCTCGCGCTTATTCCAAGGTGGGCCAATCTTGTTCAATATCAGCCGCCCATCATGGCTTTGATTTTACGAGGCTTTTCTTTTGTAGTTCAAGCAATATTTTTAAATGTAGCCTGATTGTTAACCTAGATACTACCCTATGTCGATGCAGCTCCCTACTTACGTAATCGACACCATACCGGTCAGTGTTGACGTATTTAGCCTACGTGTTACAAGCGCAGCCACAATCCCAGCATTACCACCAAAATGCCTATCGCTATTCTATACAAGCTCCCTATCATGAACGGGTTACTCTGCGACTACTAAGAAGTATACGTAACACACTGACACACTTGGGCACAAGAACTAAATGTACTATAAGAATAGCAAAGGAGGAAGCTTAATCTTTACATATGAGTCATTCATTAATGTAGTAAACCCTTATATGCATATGTATTAAAATAAAACTGCTTTAGCAATCTATTCGTTTAACTGAAGTTAGCGACTTTACTTTAAAATTGTGACAATTCTAAAACGTGAATTATAATAACGTGAATCCCAGAAGTCTTGGAATCAACTCTTGTCATGCATTTGACAAAATAGGTCTTTTCGTATTTCACACACATATAAATATTAAAATTAAAAACAAATAACCAACAAATGTAACTTTATTAGTTGACACTGATTATTACAAATTGCTACCAAATATATAATTATTATTTATTAAACCTGAAAATGTTCCCACAAGAATAAAATATGTTTATTGTGGAAAGTTATTTTCATAATGGCCAACGTATGGAAAGTGGTGAATGGCATTACGACATCAATAATTGCATAGCAGAATTTAGATAACGTTTCTTTGTCTATATTTTACAGGAATCAGTTTAGAAGGCAAGTGCTACAATCAGTTGATTGTTTTTGGATGCAATATTAATTACAAACCAAGAAATGGCGACCTCGTGCTATAAACGTGCTAGAATCTTATAAGTAATGTTAGAATTGCAATACAAGAAGAACTTTCTACTTGTACAACAAGTAGATTAAAAACGTACCATAGAGTTCTTTGCAACAATCTTCAGGTGCATTCATATAAGTTGTAAATGTACCAAGTACTTCTACCACCAGATTATAGTAAAACACTGACGTATGGTCAGTGGTTCAATGAAAATATGAATTACGAGGTGTTAAATATAACATTTTCTTCAGGCGAGGCTTGGTTTCACTTGAATTGACATTGAACTTATCAGAACATGCTTATGTTAAGCCCTGACTCCTTTGCGTCGTGTTAAAATTGGTGTGTGGTTATCGATGTCAAGACGAAGAAATATCGGCCCAGTATTTTTTTAAAGGTAATTTAAATGCTACTACTTATAGAGATATTATTTTGCAACAAATTATTAACGAACTTCGTGACGTTTAATTCCAAAATGACATCTTCCAACAGCGTTTTATTAGACTGCACGTTGTTCACGAAACATTAAATTATCTTTACGAATTCCTGGGAGGCTGGTTAATAAGCAACA
Source organism: Phrixothrix hirtus (assembly GCA_024586415.1). Lineage (NCBI taxonomy): Eukaryota > Metazoa > Arthropoda > Insecta > Coleoptera > Phengodidae > Phrixothrix > Phrixothrix hirtus. Next base: position 6,519 of record JAHWXV010463833.1, on the reverse strand, counting down.
ACAGATTTCCATCTCGTTCTTGTGATCTAATCCCGTTGTACTTCTTTATTTTTCCATACTTAAAAAAATCTGTATTCAGAGATCCAGTGCACACAATAGAAGAACTAAAAAACGATATACTAAGGAAACATGAAGAAATAAATTGCAGAAGATTACAAAATGTGTTTGATAATATGAAATTTTGTAAAAATGTGTGCATAATGAAAACGGGCAGCACATTTTACATTTGTTATAATTTTTAAATTTTTGTTGATTTTTATTTTACTCATAACACTATGAATAAATCGTAGTTCTGGAATTTACTACAAAATGTTTTATTTACAACAAATAGATTTAAGCAAAAAACAACAGAACTCACTAGCCAGTATTCTCAAGAGGCCCCTATATATTTAACCTAATTTTAATAGTTAGAACTCTCAGTACTAACGAAATTTGGCTATTTGATTAATGGTGTACGATTCTCGATATATGTTACCTTCATTTCATGGCCAAGTCTAATTCCAAGACTTCTGGGACACATGCTATTATTCAACTTATTCGTTGTCATGGTAAAAGCAAACAGTAACCGCTAGATTAAAATTTAATGTAGTTTCATTATATTATCCTCCCCCATAGAAAATAAGAAATAAGTACAAAAAAAAACTGTTTGAAGATACTGCAAAATAGGAAGTTGATTTCCAGCTTTAAAGGATTTGGTGTGAGACAACACACGACATTTTCTTACATATATAGATACCAAAATAGTGTCCACTAGTGATTAAATTATTATTTACGTTTATTTTGGAAATGATAATTGTAACGGACGCCCATCCAAGTTACTGGAAATGCGAAAGGCTGCTTAACTCTGGAAATTTTCTCTGATAACTTGCTTCAATGCCTTTTTTCAGAGAAACCGTTAAGTTCACGTAAAAGGGCATTAAACACAATAACTAGTAAGTTTTAAAAAAAAATGTTATAGTGTTTTCGAGAAAATCGCAAAAAGACTTAAAAATCGCATGCATAAAGTGGCACTTCCGGTCATTCGTTTTAACTAAATTCTTCACCTCGTGTACGGAAGATAAAAAACTTGAATATACAGTGTGACATTGTTAAGATGAAGACACCCGGTATCTCATTTTTGGAAGTATAAATTCAAATTTTGGTACAGAGGTAGAATTTTATAAGCTGCATTTTTTAGAGTTCTCAGCTTAAATGTGAGGTGTAAGTAAACCCACCCTACTACGATTTCGCAAATATAGTCAATTCTCGATATTTTAAGATGCGACAGAGATATCGAAAAAAGTTACTAGAAAAAGTAGTTTAGAATCTTATTTTAACCCCATAACCGAATTTCAGGACGAAATTCGAATTTTGACATTTTTGTCATTTTTACGTCAAGTCCAAATTTCTTATGAGTTGTCTCACTAGCCACCCAGGGAAAAGTAAATACTGGTAATAATAAAATAAAAAGCAAAGAAAAAATGTTTATTCAACACAATTAATCTGGAACAATTACAAAAAATAGCTAGTATTGACGCGCCAAAAAACGTAAAATTATGGAATGTGGCTTCTTTCAACTAGCCCACCGTCAAGCATTTCTCAATTCCCTTCCGATTGTGTTTAGCAACTCTCCTAAGTTTTGCTACATTTATTTCACGGCAGGTTTCAACTATTCTTTCACAAAGTTCTTCCCGATTTTGAGGCCTTGTATTTTACACCTTATTTTTAATAGTGCCCCATAAATAAAAGTCAAGTGGTGAAATATCTGGAAAACGGGGAGGACACGGTTGAAGTTGACTATTTCTGCTTATTCACCGTATGGAGAAATGTTGGTTTAACTATTCTCGGACCAATCGAAAATTACGAATGGAAGCACCATCTAGTTGGATATACATTTCTCGTCGCATGTTGAGGGGTAGAAATTAAGTATTCGTTGAGAGTTTGAGGCGTTAAAAAAGAAAAATGGACTGATTATTCTGTCCCCTAAAATGCCGCATCAAACGTTGACTTTTTGTGAATATTGATCTTTGCAATTAATAATCCAGTGAGGATTTTCTGTAAACCAGTAGTTGAAATTTTGGGAAGACACTACCCCATTAGTAGTAAACTTTGTGTGATCAGTAAACATAGTCTTCTTTAAAAAATCTCGATCCTTCAAAAAATTTCCTTGGACCCAAAGGCAATAATCTAATCGTTTTATTTCGTCAGCTTCTTTCAATGTTTGCAAAAATTTTGGCTTGAAAGGCTATATTTTGTGTTGAACAAGGCACTGTCTAATTTTTTCTCGACTCACATTCAATTATAAAGCCCTTTGACGTAAACTCATTTGAGGATCGGCACGAGTTTAGGTTAAAATGATGTCATCATTATGTCCTCGATTTCGAATTGGGCCGTCAATTGGAGAAATTTTTGATACCCTCTCAGTTTGACTAAAACGTGAATTCACAGCCGCAGCAGTTCCATGTCAAATAGGTGTTCTCTGCGGATGTCTTAAGTTGAATTCTTGCGCAACTTTTCTACTTCTTCTAACATTTTCACCAAATAATCTGATTATTGTAACTTTTTCTTCTAAACTGAGACGCAGGGGTGGCATTTTAAGGTTATTTACTAATGCAATTAGCAGCCAATTAACATTGGCAGATAATACTGTTTTTTCCATGGCTGGCCAATGAGACAACTGATAAAAAATACAGACTTGCCGTAAAAATGATAAAAATGTCAAAATTCGAAATTCGTCCTGAAATTCGGTATATTGCAAACTATTTTTTCTGGTAACTTTTTTCAATATCCCTGTCGCATCGTGAAATATCGAGAATTGGCTATATTTGCGAAATCGCAGTAGGCTGGATTTACACTTTTAAGCTGTGAACTCTAAAATGTGCAGCTTATACAATTCTACCTCTGTACCAAAATTCAAATTTATAATTCCAAAAATAATTAAGATCAGATACATCTTAACCATGTCACATCGTAGAATTTTATTTTGATATAATGCTTAGTTTTAGTGATATGTTGTTGACAATTAACATTTTAAGTACTTCCGGTTACTCGATTTTCGAAAATTTATTAGAGAAACTGCTTAGTTCATATAAAACGGAATTAAGTATAAATAATTTGTTATTTAGGGAGGGCTTTTAGTTTCATAGTTATTTTATTTGGAGTTTACAGTAAAGCTACTTCTGGTTACCTGATTAACGGAACAGTTTCTGAAAAACAGGTTAAACTATACAATAGGTCATTGAATGAGTAAGAAGTGAAATAGTTTTAAAAAAATCGTTGTAGCCAATTTCGAGAAAATCGCGAAAAATGAAAAATTCTAGAAATATCTAAAAATAACAGAAATAAAGTTGTACTTTCGGTTATTTAATTTTAACCAAATTCTTGATTTAGCATGCAAATGTTGTTAGGACTGCAAATATAAATTTTTATTCATCTAGGACTTTTAGTTTCATCATTATTTTATTCTTGCTTAATGGTAAAAGTACTTCCGGTTATTCGTTTTACGGAAAACTTTCTGAGAAACTGACTTAATTACATGAAAATACACTACATGTATAAGAAATGAAATAAATTTTAAAAACATTGTTAAAGCAGATTTAGAGAAAATCGGGAAAAACAAAAAAATTACAGGAGTAAAGTGACACTTCAGGTTATCCGATTTTAGTGAAATTTTTATGATCAAGTGCTTTGGTAGATACAATAATAAATATAAAATTGTATTTATATACGACTTTTCGTTTTTGTGATATCTTGTTCACAGGCGCACACACCGATAGACACAGACGGACGGACGGGCGGACACACACACGCGCGCGCGCACACAGATCGATTTCCAAAAACATGATTTTCGTACTCAGGGGACCTGAAAATGTATATTTCCCCTAAAATTTCGACATCGAAAATTTTGGACGAAAACAATGCTTTATCTTTTACCTATATTTCATATACGTAAGAGAAAGTAAAGACAATCAGTTTTCTTGTAAAGTAATTTGTTAAACTACAAAACATGAAAAATGTAACAAAGAAAAGCTGGTTTTAAACCGTTCAATATTAATTTTACCGTCATAACCATAACCATGCAGAACGCAACAACTTCGAATGATGGTTTTAATCTAATGTCCTTGAGTCATTTCTAATAAACGCATGAGACACTTAAAACAAGTCTCTAGGAATGAATAGATGTTTTGTAGTATGAACTTTTGTAAAGTAACCTTGTGTGTTGTTCATTAGGTTCTTTAATTGTTTAACGAAATTTGGAAGCTTTATTAAAAAAAATTAAATGGTAATTGTAGATTTGTGCCATATAAAATAGCTTTGGAAGAGACACTGGCGTATAGGTTGGTCGAAAAACGGAGAACGAAGAATTCAAGATAATATGTTGTACTAATTAATAATTACATAACAGAGAATGACTTATTTTAATGTTCGATTCAGATGTTCCGCTAAACCGTGAAATTGTGGTGTTGAATTGTAGACTTTACTCGTACATGAACTGATCCAACTGACAAAAGGTATATTGTCCCTATTCTTGATAAAAATATTGAACCATGGACAGTAATAACGTATTTCAAGGGCACCATAATGTGAAACCAAATTGTTAATGGAGGCAGAAAGAATAGTTTCAACATCTGCATATTTTAGTAGTATGACTTCTAGCCATCGAGAAAATCGATCAATGATCAAGAGAAGATACTTGACAGCTTGATCTGATTTCAAATGTAAAAGATCAACATGAATCCTTTCAAAGTGGTGATCAGGTTCTTTAGTTGATTGAATTGGAGGTCTTAGATGTCTGATGCTCTTGCTTGCTTCGCGTGAATGACGTGATTTAACCAAGACTTGGTATCGGAATTCATTTCAGCCCAAATACATAAATCTACTTTTAACTAAATTTCATGTTCTTCGTATACCAGGATGAGTAATAGTTGCAATTTCTGATAAATTTCATAACGAAATTACTTGTGAAGGAATGCCTTGATATTTCATTAGCGCTGCCCACTCATAGGTAACGTTTGGCTGAACTTGAACTTAGTATAGTTGAATATAGGTTTCTGTCATAATTGTATACGGCCTTGGTCACATGAAAAATGAGTGCCGTATTGTCAAAATTTATAGTTTCTGGAATTTGGAAAACTTGTGAAACATAGTTAAGCAGTTAAGTCTGCAGGAACATTTGGGCTACCTTCCATACGTATAATGAATATTAGCAGAAAATTGTGATATATAGTCAAGATTATGCCAGTCTCTTGGTAAGTAGTTACTACTAGTAATAAGAGCACTACTAAGAGATTAATGGTACTTGAAGTTTATACAGTCGTGACTAGCAAAGTAATACCGGAATTTCTTAATAGTGAATTTTATGTCCAATAATTCTCTTAAAAACACATTTTTTTTCCACAGAATTAAAGAACGGTTACAATTAACATGGGACCTTTGAAAGTGATGGAGGTTTTGATGAAGAACTTCAGTAATAATTTTACTGCTAGTAACAGTCGTTATACTGAGTTGAGTGTTCAGTTTAGGGTGAACAAATAATAACTGGCGTGAAAATACATTTTTAACAATTAAATTGATTAATGAGATTATTATCAAAATTAACTGGTTTATTAGTAACTTTCCCAGGAATGTCCAATTTATTAAAATGTGCCAATAATTCAGCACATTTTAGAACAAATGCATGATAAAAGGAAAGAAAATTTCTTAATTGTTTTTATGCTTGTGGCAGTGGAAAAGTAGAGACGGTTTTAATTATCTTTGTTAGGAAAAATACCATGTTAATTTAAATTATAACTTAAGAAATCTAATATAGTAACACCTAATAATTTCTTTTCACATTTAATAAATACTTGTTGCAAGTGTTGGAGATGACTTTTTGGTTATTAGGTGCTGTTAACATATCCAAATAGCAGTATAGATTTGTTAATCCAAAGTATACCGAATTTATAAATCTTAACGCGCAGATGGTGCATTCTTTAAGCCAAATTTGAGTCTTTTATATTAAAATGCACCTGATAGTAGTATTTGGAATGTCTGTTTTCTCAATTGAAATCTGATAATACGCCTTCTGCAGCTGCAATGTTTAAAAATATTTTGCATCTATCAATCTTACAATTAAATGAATGTAATGAAGCAACTAAATAGCTATCTGGTATAGTGGATTTGTTTAAAGAGCGATAATCGCCTGCTAGCCGCCAAGATCCCTCTGGCTTGGGTATTGTATGCGCTAGGAAACGTCATGGAGAATAGTCTCATTTTGTTAGAACAAAGTTTGATTAGAAGAAAAATTCCTGAATTTGCACTTAAAAGAAGGAGCAACAGTATCATCTTGTGAAACATTATGTTTAATGATTTTGGAACAACGAAAACCTAATTTTGTTGGTATATTTTTTAAAAATTTGTGAAAAGGAGAAGGAGTGAAAACGATAGGACTGTCAGTTATAGGATGTCACAAGACGAAATCGCAATAACGCATGTGGCAGAAACACCAGTGTTTTAGCGACGGCCGGCAAAGCTACAGTGGAGCGAGGCGTGGTTCTCTTA